>CAJUXJ010000067.1:0-11152 GCA_910589775.1 Avena eriantha
CACTAGAGTCATTGCATGTGTGTTCTTTTCCACAAACCACACATGGATCCACCACTAAGTCATTGCATGTGTGTTCTTTCCACAAACCACACATGGATCAACCACTAGAGTCATTGCATGTGTGTTCTTTCCACAAACCACACATGGATCAACCACTAGAGTCATTGCATGTTTGTTCTTATACTAAACCACAAACCAGTACTAGAGTCATTGCATGTGTGTTCTTTCCACAAACCACACATGGATCCACCAGTGGTCATTGCATGTGTGTTCTTTCCACAAACCACACATGGATCAACCAGAGTCATTGCATGTGTGTTCTTTCCACAAAACCACATGGATCAACCACTAGAGTCATTGCATGTTTTTCTTTACTAAAACCACAAACCAACACTAGAGTCATTGCATGTGTGTTCTTTCCACAAACCACACATGGATCAACCACTAGAGTCATTGCATGTGTGTTCTTTCCACAAACCACACATGGATCACCACTAGAGTCATTGCATGTGTGTTCTTTCCACAAACCACACATGGATCAACCACTAGAGTCATTGCATGTTTGTTCTTATACTACAACCACAAACCAGCACTAGAGTCATTGCATGTGTGTTCTTTTCCACAAACCACACATGGATCCACCACTAGAGTCATTGCATGTGTGTTCTTTCCACAAACCACAATGGATCAACTAGAGTCATTGCATGTGTGTTCTTTCCACAAACCACACATGTGGACCCACTAGAGTCATTGCATGTGTGTTCTTTCCCAAACCACACATGGATCAACCACTAGAGTCATTGCATGTGTGTTCTTTCCACAAACCACACATGGATCAACCACTAGAGTCATTGCATGTGTGTTCTTATACTAAAACCAACACTAGAGTCATTGCATGTGTGTTCTTTTCACAAAACCACACATGGATCAACCACTAGAGTCATTGCATGTGTGTTATTTCCACAAAAACATGGATCAACCACTAGAGTCATTGCATGTGTTTCTTTCCCAACAAACCCACATGGATCACCAGTGGTCAGGGCATTTGTGCTCTTTCCACAAACCAATATGGATCAACCACTAGTCATTGCATGTGTGTTCTTTCCACAACACACTGTATCATTCATAGGTAGTCATGCATGTTTGTTCTTATACTAAAACACAAACCACACTAGAGTCATTGCTGTGTTTTCTTTTTCCACAAACAACACAGGCATCCCTAGACCATTGCATGTGGTGTTCCCCCCCCCCCCTTTTCCACAAACAAACTTATGGATCAACCAGTGGTTATTGGCATGTGTGGTTTCTTTCGACAAACCACAGATGATCAACCACTAGATCATTGCAGTTTGTTCTTATACTAAAACCAACACGAAGTCATTGCATGTGTGTCCTTTCAAAAACCACACATGGATCAACACTACGAGTCATTGCATGTGTATTATTTCCACAACAACATGATCAACCACGGGAGTCCATTGCATTTGTGTTCTTTCCACAAACCACACTGGATCCCCATTGGTCATGCATGTGTGTTTTCAGTCCACAAACCACATATGGATCACCAGTATCATTGCATGTGTGTTCTTTCCACAAACCACACATGGATCAACCACTAGAGTCATTGCATGTTTGTTCTTATACTAAAACCACAAACCAGCACTAGAGTCATTGCATGTGTGTTCTTTTCCACAAACCACACATGGATCCACCACTAGAGTCATTGCATGTGTGTTCTTTCCACAAACCACATATGGATCAACTAGAGTCATTGCATGTGTGTTCTTTCCACAAACCACACATGTGACCCACTAGAGTCATTGCATGTGTGTTATTTCCACAAACCACACATGGATCAACCACTAGAGTCATTGCATGTGTGTTATTTCCACAAACCACACATGGATCAACCACTAGAGTCATTGCATGTGTGTTCTTATACTAAAACCAACACTAGAGTCATTGCATGTGTGTTCTTTTCACAAAACACACATGGATCAACCACTAGAGTCATTGCATGTGTGTTATTTCCACAAAAAAACATGGATCAACACTAGAGTCATTGCATGTGTGTTCTTATACTAAAACCAACATGGATCCACCAGTGGTCATTGCATGTGTGTTCTTTCCACAAACCACACATGGATCAACCACTAGAGTCATTGCATGTGTGTTCTTTCCACAAACCACATATGGATCAACACTAGAGTCATTGCATGTGTGTTCTTATACTAAAACCAACACTAGAGTCATTGCATGTGTGTTCTTTCCACAAACCACATATGGATCAACCACTAGAGTCATTGCATGTGTGTTATTTCCACAAACAAACATGGATCAACCACTAGAGTCATTGCATGTGTGTTCTTTTCCACAAACCACACATGGATCCACCAGTGGTCATTGCATGTGTGTTATTTCCACAAACCACACATGGATCAACCACTAGTCATTGCATGTGTGTTCTTTCCACAAACACACATGGATCAACCACTAGAGTCATTGCATGTGTGTTCTTTTCCACAAAACACACATGGATCACCACTAGAGTCATTGCATGTGTGTTCTTTCCACAAACCACACATGGATCAACCACTAGAGTCATGGCAGTGTGCTGATTTCTTATACTAAAACCACAGACCAGCACTAGAGTCATTGCATGTGTGTTCTTTTCCACAAACCACACATGGATCCACCACTGGGTCCATTGCATGTGTGTTATTTCCACAACCACATATGGATCAACCAGAGTCATTGCATGTGTGTTCTTTCCACAAACCACACATGTGGACCCACTAGAGTCTGTGCATGTGTGTTATTTCCCAAAACCACACATGGATCCACCACTAGAGTCATTGCATATGTGTTATTTCCACAAACCACACATGGATCAACCACTAGAGTCATTGCATGTGTGTTCTATACTAAAACCAACACTAGAGTCATTGCATGTGTGTTCTTTTCACAAACCACACATGGATCAACCACTAGAGTCATTGCATGTGTGTTATTTCCACAAAAAAACATGGATCAACCACTAGAGTCATTGCATGTGTGTTCTTATACCTAAAACCAACATGGATCCACCAGTGGTCATTGCATGTGTGTTCTTTCCACAAACCACACATGGATCAACCACTAGAGTCATTGCATGTGTGTTCTTTCCACAAACCACACATGGATCAACACTAGAGTCATTGCATGTGTGTTCTTATACTAAAACCAACACTAGAGTCATTGCATGTGTGTTCTTTCCACAAACCACACATGGATCAACCACTAGAGTCATTGCATGTGTGTTATTTCCACAAACAAACATGGATCAACCACTAGAGTCATTGCATGTGTGTTCTTTTCCACAAACCACACATGGATCCACCAGTGGTCATTGCATGTGTGTTATTTCCACAAACCACACATGGATCAACCACTAGTCATTGCATGTGTGTTCTTTCCACAAAACACACATGGATCAACCACTAGAGTCATTGCATGTGTGTTCTTTTCCACAAACCACACATGGATCCACCACTAGAGTCATTGCATGTGTGTTCTTTCCACAAACCACACATGGATCAACCACTAGAGTCATTGCATGTTTGTCTTATACTAAAACCACAAACCAGCACTAGAGTCATTGCATGTGTGTTCTTTTCCACAAACCACACATGGATCACACTAGAGTCATTGCATGTGTGTTCTTTCACAAACACATATGGATCAACCAGATGGTCATTGCATGTGAGTGTTCTTTCCACAAACACACATGTGGACCACATTAGAGTCATTGCATGTGTGTTATTTCCACAAACCACACATGGATCAACCACTAAGTCATTGCATATGTGTTATTTCCACAAACCACACATGGATCAACCACTAGATCATTGCATGTGTGTTCTTATACGAAACCAACACTAGAGTCATTGCATGTGTGTTCTTTTCACAAACCACACATGGATCAACCACTAGAGTCATTGCATGTGTGTTATTTCCACAAACAAACATGGATCAACCACTAGAGTCATTGCATGTGTGTTCTTTTCACAACCACGCATGGATCCACCAGTGGTCATTGCATGTGTGTTCTTTCCACAAACCACACATGGATCAACCACTAGAGTCATTGCATGTGTGTTCTTTCACAAACCACACATGGATCACAGCTAGAGTCATTGCATGTGTGTTCTTATACTAAAACCACAAGCCACTAGAGTCATTGCATGTGTGTTCTTTCCACAAACCACACATGGAGCACCACTAGAGTCATTGCTGTGTGTTATTTCCACAAACAACCAGGGATCAACCACTAGAGTCATTGCATGTGTGTTCTTTTCCACAAACCACACATGATCCACCAGTGGTCATTGCATGTGTTTCTTATCCAATAACCACACATGGATCAACCACTAGAGTCATTGCATTGTGTGTTATTTCCACAAACACACATGGATCAACCACTAGAGTCATTGCATGTGGGTTCTTTTCCACAAACCACACAGATGGATCCACACTAGAGTCATTGCATGTGTGTTCTTTCCACAAACCACACATGGATCAACCACTAGAGTCATTGCATGTTGTTCTTATACTAAAACCACAAACCAGCACTAGAGTCATTGCATGTGTGTTCTTTTCCACAAACCACACATGGATCCACCACTAGAGTCATTGCATGTGTGTTCTTTCCACAAACCACATATGGATCAACTAGAGTCATTGCATGTGTGTTCTTTCCACAAACCACACATGGGACCCACTAGAGTCATTGCATGTGTGTTATTTCCACAAACCACACATGGATCAACCACTAGAGTCATTGCATGTGTGTTATTTCCACAAACCACACATGGATCAACCACTAGAGTCATTGCATGTGTGTTCTTATACTAAAACCAACACTAGAGTCATTGCATGTGTGTTCTTTTCACAAAACACACATGGATCAACCACTAGAGTCATTGCATGTGTGTTATTTCCACAAAAACATGGATCAACCACTAGAGTCATTGCATGTGTGTTCTTATACTAAACCAACATGGATCCACTAGTGGTCATTGCATGTGTGTTCTTTCCACAAACCACACATGGATCAACCACTAGAGTCATTGCATGTGTGTTCTTTCCACAAACCACACATGGATCAACACTAGAGTCATTGCATGTGTGTTCTTATACTAAAACCAACACTAGAGTCATTGCATGTGTGTTCTTTCCACAAACCACACATGGATCAACCACTAGAGTCATTGCATGTGTGTTATTTCCACAAACAAACATGGATCAACCACTAGAGTCATTGCATGTGTGTTCTTTCCACAAACCACACATGGATCCACCAGTGGTCATTGCATGTGTGTTATTTCCACAAACCACACATGGATCAACCACTAGTCATTGCATGTGTGTTCTTTCCACAAAACACATGGATCAACCACTAGAGTCATTGCATGTGTGTTCTTTCCACAAACACACATGGATCCACCACTAGAGTCATTGCATGTGTGTTCTTTCCACAAACCACACATGGATCAACCACTAGAGTCATTGCATGTTTGTTCTTATACTAAAACCACAACCAGCACTAGAGTCATTGCATGTGTGTTCTTTCCACAAACCACACATGGATCCACCACTAGAGTCATTGCATGTGTGTTCTTTCCACAAACCACATATGGATCAACTAGAGTCATTGCATGTGTGTTCTTTCCACAAACCACACATGGATCAACCACTGAGTCATTGCATGTGTGTTCTTTCCACAAACCACACATGGATCAACCAGAGTCATTGCATGTGTGTTCTTTCCACAAACCACACATGGATCAACCACTAGAGTCATTGCATGTGTGTTCTTTCCACAAACCACACATGGATCAACCACTAGAGTCATTGCATGTGTGTTATTTCCACAAACCACACATGGATCAACCACTAGAGTCATTGCATGTGTGTTCTTATACTAAAACCAACACTAGAGTCATTGCATGTGTGTTCTTTCACAAAACACACATGGATCAACCACTAGAGTCATTGCATGTGTGTTCTTTCCACAAAAAACATGGATCAACCACTAGAGTCATTGCATGTGTGTTCTTATCACAAACCACATGTGGATCAACCACTAGAGTCATTGCATGTGTTGTGTCTTCTCCACAAAATCACATATGGATCAACGCACTAGAGTCATTGCATGTGTGTTCTTATACTAACCAACACTAGGTCATTGCATGTTGTGTTCTTTTCCACAACCACACATGGAGCAACAACTCGATTCATTGCATGTTTGTATATCCAAAACCAACATGGTATCAAGCGATTAGAGTCATTGTCATGTGTGTTCTTTTCCACAAACCACACATGGATCCACCAGTGGTTCATTGCATGTGTTTTTCTTTACACAACACACATGGGATAAACCAGAGTCCTGCATGGTGTTATTTCCACAAACCACACATGGATAATCACTAGAGTTCATTCATCTGTGTTATTTCCAAAACCACACATGGATCACAAGAGAGGCATTGCATGTTTGTTCTTATACTAACACAAACCAGACTAGAGTCATTGCATGTGTGTTCTTTTCCTCCACAAACCACACATGGATCAACAACCAGTGGATTCATTGCATGTGTGTTCTTTCCACAAACCACACATGGATCAACCACTAGAGTCATGTGCATGTGTGTTCTTACTTATCACCTAAGCCACACATGGATTAACCACTAGAGTCATTGCATGTGTGTTATTTCTCCACAAACAAATCTGGATCAAACCACTAGAGTCATTGCAATGTGTGTTATTTCCACAACAGCGCACATATGGATCAACCAGAGTAATTGTCATGTGTGTTCTTTCCACAAAACCACACATGGATCCAACCAGTGGTCAATTGCATGGTGTTACGTTTCGACAAACCACACTATGGAATCAACCACGGAGTGTATTTGCATGTGTGTTTCTTTCCACAGAACCATCACATGGAGTCAACCACGAGAGTCATTGCATGGTTGTTTCTTCCACAAACCACACATGGGATCACTACTAGTAGACTCATTGTCATTTGTTGTTATTCACGAAACCAACATGGATCAACCACTAGAAGTCTTGCATGGGTGTGTCTTTCCACAAACCACACAAGTGAGCAACCACTAGAGTCGTTGCATGTGTGTTCTTTCCACAAGCCACACATGGATCAACCACTAGAGTCAGTGCATGTTTGTTCTTATACTAAAACCATAAACCAGTACTAGGAGCTCATTGCATTTGTGTTCTTTACACAAACCACACACTGGATAACCACTAAGTCATACATGTGTGTTCTTTCGCATAAACCACATATGGATCAACCACTAGTCCATTGTCATGTGTGTTCTTTCCACAAACCACACATGGATCAACCACTAGAGTCATTTCATGTTTGTTCTTAGCTAAAACCACAACCCAGCACTAGAGTCATTGCATGTGTGTTCTTTTCCCAAACCCACACATGATCCACATTTCATTGTCCTGTGTGTTATTTCCACAACCCACATGTGTATCAACCACTAGAGTCATTGCATGTGTGTTACTGTTCACAAATCACATATGGGATCAACCACTAAAGTCATTCATGGTTGGTTCTTATACTAAAACCCCAACTAGAGTCATTTTGCATTTGTTGTTCCTTTGCCACAACCACACATGGATTCCACCACTAGAGTCCATTGCATGTGTGTTCTTTCCACAAACCACATATGGATTCAACCAGAGTCATTGCATGTGTGTTCTTTCCACAACCACACATGTGGACCCACTAGAGTCATTGCATGTGTGTTCTTTTCCACAACCACACATGGATCAACCACAGAGTCATTGCATGTGTGTTCTTTCCACAAACCACACATGGATCAACCACTAGAGTCATTGCATGTGTTCTTTCCACAAACAACATGGATCAACCACTAGAGTCATTGCATGTGTGTTCTTTTCCACAAACCACACATGGATCCACCAGTGGTCATTGCATGTGTGTTCTTTCCACAAACCACACATGGATCAACCACTAGTCATTGCATGTGTGTTCTTTCCACAACACCATGGATCAACCACTAGAGTCATTGCATGTGTGTTCTTTTCCACAAACCACACATGGATCAACCACTAGAGTCATTGCATGTGTGTTCTTTCCACAAACCACACATGGATCAACCACTAGAGTCATTGCATGTTTGTTCTTATACTAAAACCACAAACCAGACTAGAGTCATTGCATGTGTGTTCTTTTCCACAAACCACACATGGATCCACCACTAGAGTCATTGCATGTGTGTTCTTTCCACAAACCACACATGGATCACTAGAGTCATTGCATGTGTGTTCTTTCCACAAACCACACATGTGACCCCTAGAGTCATTGCATGTGTGTTATTTCCACAAACCACACATGGATCAACCACTAGAGTCATTGCATGTGGTTTTATTTCCACAACCACACATGGATCACCACTAGAGTCATTGCATGTGTGTTCTTATACTAAAACCCACTAGAGTCATTGCATGTGTGTTCTTTTCACAAACCACACATGGATCAACCACTAGAGTCATTGCATGTGTGTTCTTTCCCACAAACACATGGATCAACCACTAGAGTCATTGCATGTGTGTTCTTTACTAAACCACATGGATCCACCAGTGGTCATTGCATGTGTGTTCTTTCCACAAACCACACATGGATCAACCACTAGAGTCATTGCATGTGTGTTCTTTTCCACAAACCACATATGGATCAACCACTAGAGTCATTGCATGTTGTTTCTTATACTAAACCACCATGATCAACTAGAGTCATTGCATGTGTGTTCTTTCCACAAACCACACATGGATCACCACTAGAGTCATTGCATTGTGTTTCTTTCCACAAACCACACATGGATCAACCACTAGAGTCATTGCATGTGTGTTCTTTACAAACCACAATGGACACTAGTCATTGCATGTGTGTTCTTTCACAAACCACCATGGTCATTGCATGTGTGTTATTTCCACAAACCAAACATGGATCAACCACTAGAGTCATTGCATGTGTGTTCTTTTCCACAAACCACACATGGACCACCACTAAGTCATTGCATGTGTGTTCTTTTCCACAAACCACACATGGATCAACCACTAGGAGTCCCCTGCATGTGTGTTTCTTTCCACAAACCACACATGGATCAACCACTAGAGTCATTGCATGTGTGTTCTTATACTAAAACCACAAACCCGCACTCGGAGTCATGCATGTGTGTTCTTTTCCACAAAACCAAAATGGATTCACCACTAGAGTCATTGCAGTGTGTTCTTTCAACAAACCAATATGGATCAACCAGAGTAATTGCGTGTGTTCTTTCCACAAACCACACCTGGATCAACAGTGTCATGATGTGTGTTCTTCCACAAACCAACAGGGACAACCACAGTCATGCATGGTGTCTTTCCACCAAAACCACCCCATTGATCAACCACTAGAGTATTGAGTGTGTTCTTTCACAACCAACATGGATCCCCCACTAGTCATGCATGTGGTTCTTTCCACAAAACACACACCACTAGAGTCATTCATGTGTGTTCTTATACAAAACACACATGATCCAATAGAGTCATTGATGGGGTGTTATTTCCACAAAAAACACAGGATCCACCGAGTCATTGCATGGTGTTCTTCACAAACCACCAGATCAACACTAGAGTCATGCATGTGGTCTTAACCACACCAAACCCTAGTCATGCGGTGTGTTTTCCACAAAACCCACACATGGGATCAACCATAGAGTATTGCATGTTTGTTCTTTCCCAAACCACACATGGATCAACCACTAGAGTCATTGCATGTTTCTCTTTCCACAAAACCACAAACCAACACTGAGTCATTGCATGTGTGTTCTTTCCACAAACCACACATGGATCACCACTAGGTCATTGCATGTGTGTTTTCCCAAACCACCATATGGATCAACCACTAGCAGTCATTGCATGTGTGTTCTTTCACAAACCACATGGATCACCACTAGAGTCATTGCATGTGTGTTTTTTCACTAAAACCACAAACATAATAGAGCATGCATGTGTGTTTTTCCAACAACCACACATGGATCAACCACTAGAGTCATTGCATGTGTGTTCTTCCACAAACAAACAATGGATCAACCACTGAGTCATTGCATGTGTGTTCTTTCCACAAACCACATAGGGATAACCACTAGAAAGTCCTTGCATGTGTGTTATTTCCACAAACAAACATGGATCAACCACTAGAGTCATTGCATGTGTGTTCTTTTCCACAAACCACACATGGATCCACCAGTGGTCATTGCATGTGTGTTTATTTCCACAACCACACATGGATCAACCACTAGAGTCATTGCATGTGTTTCTTTCTTCCACAAACCAACATGGATCACCACTAGAGTCATTGCATGTGTGTTCTTTTTCCACAAACCACACATGGATCCACCACTAGAGTCATTGCATGTGTGTTTTTTCCACAAACCACACATGGATCAACCACTAGAGTCATTGCATGTTGTGTTCTTATACTAAAACCACAACCAGCACTAGAGTCATTGCATGTGTGTTCTTTCCACAACCACACATGGATCCACCACTAGAGTCATTGCATGTGTGTTTCTTTCCACAAACCACATATGGATCAACCAGAGTCATTGCATGTGTGTTCTTTCCACAAACCACACATGGATCAACCAGAGTCATTGCATGTGTGTTTCTTCCACAAACCACACATGGATCAACCAGAGTCATTGCATGTGTGTTCTTTTCCACAAACCACACATGGATCAACCACTAGAGTCATTGCATGTGTGTTCTTTCCACAACCACAATGGATCAACCACTAGAGTCATTGCATGTGTGTTCTTTCCACAAACCACACATGGATCAACCACTAGAGTCATTGCATGTGTGTTCTTTACTAAACCACAAACCAACACTAGAGTCATTGCATGTGTGTTTTTTTCCACAAACCACACATGGATCCACCAGTGGTCATTGCATGTGTGTTCTTTCCACAAACCACACATGGATCAACCAGAGTCATTGCATGTGTGTTCTTTCCACAACCACACATGGATCAACCACTAGAGTCATTGCATGTGTGTTCTTATACTAAAAC
>CAJUXJ010000068.1:0-33720 GCA_910589775.1 Avena eriantha
ATCCACCTATGGATCCACCAGTGTCATTGAATGCGTGTTCTCTACAGAGACCACACATGGATCCACCAGGTCATTGCATGTGTGTTATTTTTTAGTCACAACAACCAGTCATTTTGCATGTGTGTTCTTTTCACATACCACATATGGATCCACCAGTGTCATTGCATGTGTGTTCTCTTCACAATCCACCTATGGATCCACCAGTGGCATTGCATGTGTGTTCTTTTTAGTAACAACGAGAGTCATTTTGCATGTGTGTTCTTTTCACATAGCACCAATGGATCCACCAGTGTCATTGCATGTGTGTTCTTTTCACTAACAACAACCAGTGTCATTGCATATGTGTTCTTTTTAGCAACAACACCCAGAGTCATTTTGCATGTGTGATATCTTCACATACCACCTATGGATCCAATCCCAGTGTCATTCCATGTGTGTTCTTTTTAGTAACAACAACCAGAGTCATTGCATGTGTTTTCTTTTCACAATACACCCATGGATCCCACCAGTGTCACTGCATGTGTGTTCATTTCACAATCCACCTATGGATCCACCAGTCTCATTGCATGTGTGTTCTTTTTAGTAACAACAAGAGTCATTTTGCATGTGTGTCTTTTCACATACCACCAATGGATCCACTAGTGTCATTGCATGTGTATTCTTTTCACTAACAACAACTAGTGTCATTGCATGTGTGTTCTCTTCACAATCCACCTATGGATCCACCAGTGTCATGAAATGTGTGTTCTTCTACAGAGACCACACATGGATCCACTAGTGTCATTGCATGTGTGTTCTTTTTAGTAACAACAACCAGTCATTTTGCAGGTGTGATCTCTTCACATACCACCTATGGATCCACCAGTGTCATTCCATGTGTGTTTCTTTTTGTACAACAACCAAGTCATGAAATGTGTGTTGTTCTCACATACCACCTATGGATCCACCAGTGTCATTGCATGTGTGTCCTTTCCACTAACAACACCAGAGTCATTGCATATGTGTTTCTTTTCACATACCACATATGGACTCCACCAGTGTGATTGAAATGTGTGTTCTCTACATAGACCACACCGGATCACTAGTGTCATTGCATTGGTGTTCTTTTTTAGTAACAACCAGAGTCATTTTGCATGGTGTTCTTGTCACATACCACCCATGGATCCACTAGTGTCATTGCATTCTGTGTTCTCTTCACAATCCACCTATGGATACACTAGGGTCATTGCATGTGGTCTTTTAGTAACAACAACCAGTGTCATTGCATGTGTGTTCTCTTGAGAGATCACTATGGATCCACCAGTGTCGTACATGTGTGTTCTCTTTACTAACAACAAGAAGAGTCATTGAAATGGTGCTCTCTTCAGAGACCACACATGTATCCACCAGTGGCATTGCATGGTTGTTCTTTTCACTAACTAACAACTAGAGTCATTGCATGTGTGTTCATTTCACATACCACATATGGATCCACCAGTGTCATTGCATGTGTGCTCTTTCACAATCCACCCATGGATCCACCAGTGTCATTGCATGTGTGTTCTTTTTAGTAACAACAACCAGAGTCATTTGCATGTGTTTCTTTTCACATACGCCTATGAATGCACCAGTGTCATTGATAATGTGTGTTCATTTCACAATCCACCCATGGATCCAACAAGTGTCATTGCATGTATGTTATTTTTAGTAACAACAACCAGAGTCATTTTGCATGTGTGATCTCTTCACATACCACCTATGGATCCACCAGTGTGATTCCATGTGTGTTCTTTTTAGTAACAACAACCAGAGTCATTGCATGTGTTTTCTTTTCACAATCGACCCCATGGATACCAATAGTGTCATTGCATGTGTTGTTCATTTCACAATCCACCTATGATCCACCAGTCTCATTGCATGTGTGTTCTTTTTAGTAAAACCAGAGTCATTTTGCATGTGTGTTCTTTTCACATATCACAATGGATCCACTACTGTCATTGAATGTGTGTTCTTTTCACTAAAAAAAACTCAGTGTTCATTGCATGGTGTTCTCTTCACAATCCACCAATGGATCCACCTGCGTCATTAAATGCGTGTTCTCTACAAGACCACACATGGATCCACCAGTGTCATTGCATGTGTGTTCTTTTTAGTAACAACAACCAGTCATTTTGCATGTGTGTTCTTTTCACATACCACCTATGGATCCACCAGTGTCATTGCATGTGTGTTCATTTCACCAATCCACCTATGGATCCACCAGTCTCATTGCATGTGTGTTCTTTTTAATAACAACGAGAGGTCATTTTGCATGTGTGTTCTTTTCACATACCACCAATGGATCCACCAGTGTCATTGCATGTGTGTTCTTGTCACTAACAACAACCAGTGTCATTGCATGTGTGTTCTTTTTAGTAACAACAAGCAGAGTCATTGCATGTGTTTTCTTTCACAGTCCACCCATGGATCCCACCAGTGTCATTGCATGTGTGTTCGTTTCAGAATCCACCTATGGATCCACCAGTCTCATTGCATGTGTGTTCTTTTTAGTAACAACCAGAGTCATTTTGCATGTGTGTTCTTTTCACATACCACCAATGGATCCACTAGTGTCATTGCATGTGTGTTCTTTTCACTATCAACAAACAGTGTCATTGCATGTGTGTTCTCTTCACCATCCACCTATGGATCCACCAGTGTCATTGAAATGTGTGTTCTCTACAGAGACCACACATGGATCCACCAGTGTCATTGCATGTGTGTTCTTTTTAGTAACAACAACCAGTAATTTTGCATGTGTGATCTCTTCACATACCACCTATGGATCCACGAGTCTCATTGCATGTGTGTTCTTTTTAGTAACAACAACCAGAGTCATTGAAATGTGTGTTCTTCTCACATACCACCTATGGATCCACCAGTGTCATTGCATGTGTGTTCATTTCACTAACAACAACCTGAGTCATTGGATGTGTGTTCTTTCCACATACCACATATGGATCCACCAGTGTGATTGAAATGTGTGTTCTCTACATAGACCACACATGGATCCACCAGTGTCATTGCATGTGTGTTCTTTTAGTAACAACCAGAGTCATTTTACATGTGTGTTCTTGTCACATACCACCCATGGATCCACCAGTGTCATTGCATTTGTGTTCTCTTCACAATCCACCTATGGATCAACCAGTGTCATTGCATGTGTGTTCTTTTTAGTAACAACAACCAGTGTCATTGCATGTGTCTTCTCTTCAGAGACCACTATGGATCCACCAGTGTCGTTGCATGTGTGTTCTTTTTACTAACAACAACAAAAGTCATTGAAATGTGTGCTCTCTTCAGAGACCACACATGTATCCACCAGTGGCATTGCATGTGTGTTCTTTTCACTAACAACAACCAGAGTCATTGCATGTGTGTTCTTTTCACATAGCACATATGGATCCACTAGTTTCATTACATGTGTGCTCTTTTCGCAATCCACCCATGGATCCACCAGTGTCATTGCATGTGTGTTCTTTTTAGTAACAACAACCAGAGTCATTTTGGATGTGTGTTCTTTTCACAAACCACCTATGAATCCACCAGTGTCATTGAAATGTGTGTTCATTTGACAATCCACCCATGGATCCACCAATGTCATTGCATGTATGTTCTTTTTAGTAACAACAACCAGAGTCTTCTTGCATGTGTGATCTCTTCACATAACACCTATGGATTCACCAGTGTCGTTCCATGTGTGTTCTTTTTAGTAACAACCAGAGTCATTGCATGTGTTTTCTTTTCACAATCCACCCATGGATCCCACCAGTGTCATTGCATGTGTGTTCATTTCACAATCCACCTATGGATCCACCAGTCTCATTGCATGTGTGTTCTTTTTAGTAAAAACCAGAGTCATTTTGCATGTGTGTTCTTTTCACATACCACCAATGGATCCACCAGTGTCATTGCATGTGTGTTCTTTTCACTAACAACAACCAGTGTCATTGCATGTGTGTTCTCTTCACAATCCACCTATGGATCCACCAGTGTCATTGAAATGCGTGTTCTCTACAGAGACCACACATGGATCCACCAGTGTCATTGCATGTGTGTTATTTTTAGTCACAACAACCAGTCATTTTGCATGTGTGTTCTTTTCACATACCACCTATGGATCCACCAGTGTCATTGCATGTGTGTTCTCTTCACAATCCACCTATGGATCCACCAGTGGCATTGCATGTGTGTTCTTTTTAGTAACAACGAGAGTCATTTTGCATGTGTGTTCTTTTCACATAGCACCAATGGATCCACCAGTGTCATTGCATGTGTGTTCTTTTCACTAACAACAACCAGTGTCATTGCATATGTGTTCTTTTTAGCAACAACACCCAGAGTCATTTTGCATGTGTGATATCTTCACATACCACCTATGGATCCACCAGTGTCATTCCATGTGTGTTCTTTTTAGTAACAACAACCAGAGTCATTGCATGTGTTTTCTTTTCACAATACACCCATGGATCCCACCAGTGTCACTGCATGTGTGTTCATTTCACAATCCACCTATGGATCCACCAGTCTCATTGCATGTGTGTTCTTTTTAGTAACAACAAGAGTCATTTTGCATGTGTGTTCTTTTCACATACCACTAATGGATCCACTAGTGTCATTGCATGTGTATTCTTTTCACTAACAACAACTAGTGTCATTGCATGTGTGTTCTCTTCACAATCCACCTATGGATCCACCAGTGTCATTGAAATGTGTGTTCTCTACAGAGACCACACATGGATCCACTAGTGTCATTGCATGTGTGTTCTTTTTAGTAACAACAACCAGTCATTTTGCATGTGTGATCTCTACACATACCACCTATGGATCCACCAGTGTCATTCCATGTGTGTTCTTTTTAGTAACAACAACCAGAGTCATTGAAATGTGTGTTCTTCTCACATACCACCTATGGATCCACCAGTGTCATTGCATGTGTGGTCTTTCCACTAACAACAACCAGAGTCATTGCATATGTGTTCTTTTCAAATAGCACATATGGATCCACCAGTGTGATTGAAATGTGTGTTCTCTACATAGACCACACATGGATCCACTAGTGTCATTGCATGCGTGTTCTTTTTAGTAACAACCAGAGTCATTTTGCATGTGTGTTCTTGTCACATACCACCCATGGATCCACTAGTGTCATTGCATCTGTGTTCTCTTCACAATCCACCTATGGATCCACTAGTGTCATTGCATGTGTGTTCTTTTTAGTAACAACAACCAGTGTCATTGCATGTGTGTTCTCTTGAGAGATCACTATGGATCCACTAGTGTCGTTACATGTGCGTTCTCTTTACTAACAACAAGAAGAGTCATTGAAATGTGTGCTCTCTTCAGATACCACACATGTATCCACCAGTGGCATTGCGTGTGTGTTCTTTTCACTAACTAACAACTAGAGTCATTGCATGTGTGTTCTTTTCACATACCACATATGGATCCACCAGTGTCATTGCATGTGTGCTCTTTTCACAATCCACCCATGGATCCACCAGTGTCATTGCATGTGTGTTCTTTTTAGTAACAACAACCAGAGTCATTTTGCATGTGTGTTCTTTTCACATACCGCCTATGAATGGACCAGTGTCATTGAAATGTGTGTTCATTTCACAATCCACCCATGGATCCACAAGTGTCATTGCATGTATGTTATTTTTAGTAACAACAACCAGAGTCATTTTGCATGTGTGATCTCTTCACATACCACCTATGGATCCACCAGTGTGATTCCATGTGTGTTCTTTTTAGTAACAACAACCAGAGTCATTGCATGTGTTTTCTTTTCACAATCGACCCATGGATACCACTAGTGTCATTGCATGTGTGTTCATTTCACAATCCACCTATGGATCCACCAGTCTCATTGCATGTGTGTTCTTTTTAGTAACAACCAGAGTCATTTGCATGTGTGTTCTTTTCACATATCACCAATGGATCCACTACTGTCATTGCATGTGTGTTCTTTTCACTAACAAAAACCAGTTTCATTGCATGTGTGTTCTCTTCACAATCCACCAATGGATCCACCAGTGTCATTAAAATGCGTGTTCTCTACAAAGACCACACATGGATCCACCGGTGTCATTGCATGTGTGTTCTTTTTAGTAACAACAACCAGTCATTTTGCATGTGTGTTCTTTTCACATACCACCTATGGATCCACCAGTGTCATTGCATGTGTATTCATTTCACAATCCACCTATGGATCCACCAGTCTCATTGCATGTGTGTTCTTTTTAATAACAACGAGAGTCATTTTGCATGTGTGTTCTTTTCACATACCACCAATGGATCCACCAGTGTCATTGCATGTGTGTTCTTTTCACTAACAACAACCAGTGTCATTGCATGTGTGTTCTTTTTAGTAACAACAAGCAGAGTCATTGCATGTGTTTTCTTTTCACAGTCCACCCATGGATCCCACCAGTGTCATTGCATGTGTGTTCATTTCAGAATCCACCTATGGATCCACCAGTCTCATTGCATGTGTGTTCTTTTTAGTAACAACCAGAGTCATTTTGCATGTGTGTTCTTTTCACATACCACCAATGGATCCACTAGTGTCATTGCATGTGTGTTCTTTTCACTATCAACAAACAGTGTCATTGCATGTGTGTTCTCTTCTCCATCCACCTATGGATCCACCAGTGTCATTGAAATGTGTGTTCTCTACAGAGACCACACATGGATCCACCAGTGTCATTGCATGTGTGTTCTTTTTAGTAACAACAACCAGTCATTTTGCATGTGTGATCTCTTCACATACCACCTATGGATCCACCAGTGTCATTGCATGTGTGTTCTTTTTAGTAACAACAACCAGAGTCATTGAAATGTGTGTTCTTCTCACATACCACCTATGGATCCACCAGTGTCATTGCATGTGTGTTCATTTCACTAACAACAACCTGAGTCATTGCATGTGTGTTCTTTCCACATACCACATATGGATCCACCAGTGTGATTGAAATGTGTGTTCTCTACATAGACCACACATGGATCCACCAGTGTCATTGCATGTGTGTTCTTTTTAGTAACAACCAGAGTCATTTTACATGTGTGTTCTTGTCACATACCACCCATGGATCCACCAGTGTCATTGCATTTGTGTTCTCTTCACAATCCACCTATGGATCAACCAGTGTCATTGCATGTGTGTTCTTTTTAGTAACAACAACCAGTGTCATTGCATGTGTGTTCTCTTCAGAGACCACTATGGATCCACCAGTGTCGTTGCATGTGTGTTCTTTTTACTAACAACAACAAAAGTCATTGAAATGTGTGCTCTCTTCAGAGACCACACATGTATCCACCAGTGGCATTGCATGTGTGTTCTTTTCACTAACAACAACCAGAGTCATTGCATGTGTGTTCTTTTCACATAGCACATATGGATCCACCAGTTTCATTGCATGTGTGCTCTTTTCACAATCCACCCATGGATCCACCAGTGTCATTGCATGTGTGTTCTTTTTAGTAACAACAACCAGAGTCATTTTGGATGTGTGTTCTTTTCACAAACCACCTATGAATCCACCAGTGTCATTGAAATGTGTGTTCATTTGACAATCCACCCATGGATCCACCAATGTCATTGCATGTATGTTCTTTTTAGTAACAACAACCAGAGTCTTCTTGCATGTGTGATCTCTTCACATACCACCTATGAATTCACCAGTGTCGTTCCATGTGTGTTCTTTTTAGTAACAACCAGAGTCATTGCATGTGTTTTCTTTTCACAATCCACCCATGGATCCCACCAGTGTCATTGCATGTGTGTTCATTTCACAATCCACCTATGGATCCACCAGTATCATTGCATGTGTGTTCTTTTTAGTAACAACCAGAGTCATTTTGCATGTGTGTTATTTTCACATACCACCAATGGATGCACCAGTGTCATTGCATGTGTGTTCTTTTCACTAACAAGAACCAGTGTCATTGCATGTGTGTTCTCTTCACAATCCACCTATGGATCCACTAGTGTCAGTGAAATGCGTGTTCTCTACAGAGACCACACATGGATCCACTAGTGTCATTGCATGTGTGTTCTTTTTAGTCACAACAACCAGTCATTTTGCATGTGTGTTCTTTCGCATACCACCTATGGATCCACCAGTGTCATTGCATGTGTGTTCTCTTCACAATCCACCTATGGATCCACCAGTGGCATTGCATGTGTGTTCTTTTTAGTAACAACAATTAGTGTGATTGAAATGTGTGTTCTCTTCAGAGACCACACATGGATCCACCAGTGTCATTGCATGTGTGTTCTTTTCACTAACAACAACAAGAGTCATTGAAATGTGTGCTCTCTTCAGAGACCACACATGGATCCACCAGTGTCATTGCATGTGTGTTCTTTTCACTAACAACAACCAGAGTCATTGCATGTGTGTTCTTTTCACATACCACATATGGATCCACCAGTGTCATTGTATGTGTGCTCTTTTCCAAATCCACCCATGGATCCACCAGTGTCATTGCATGTGTGTTCTTTTTAGTAACAACAACCAGGGTCATTTTGCATGTGTGTTTTTTTCACATACCACCTATGGATCCACCAGTGTCATTGAAATGTGTATTATTTTCAACTACCGCCATTGGCCACAAACAATTGGGATGCAGAACTAACCATCAACCGCTCTAGGCTTCTAGAAGATCCGATCCCCGATTGTGAGGCGCCGTTGGATCGGGGTGCGTGGACGATAGTGATGTCCTTCGCGAGGGCAATCCGCGAGAAGTCTGTTCTGCGAACTGATTGGCCGTGGCAACCAAGATGGGCCTACGTCCTTGCCTTTATCCCCTTACCCTCGGGGCCGAAAATCAGATCGTGTTCCTTCATCGCCATGGAGAGGGAGAGGCCCAAACTTAGCTTGCACGAGGCTCAGATGTTCACCCAATACGGCATACTCGCGCCACCGTTAGCGAGGCTTCCAGCCGGCTTCGAGCTCAGCTACGCCGGGGTTCCTGTCGCGCCGCTCTTGCGCGACAACGCGTTGGCGAGGCAGATCGAGGAGCGCCGCCGCCAGCTGTCGGAGCGGAAGATGGCAATGGCGAAAGCTGTTCGAGAAGGAGCAGGCTACGTTGATTGACCTGTGCGGAACCCACCGGTGAGAGATCCACCCGGATCTGCGCAACCCCGAAGGGAGGTAGCGCTTCTGGGCAGTGCCTGGGCGTACGACCTCCACCGTTATCGATGCAGCACGCCGTGAAGAATCCATGAGGAGGAGGAATGCTGCCGGGAACGTCGGCATCAATTCCGACACGGAGGAGGCTGGCGGCGACGTGGACAACGTCATCAATGATGGAGACTACAGGAGCGTCATAGTCGATTAGGGCCACTTAAGCATAAATTAAATCTATGTATGGTATCTTAATGCGCTCTTTGGATCTGGGTCACCTGAGTCATGGTCGATTATCGTCATAATCTATATATGTTGGCCATGTTTTAGTTGTCTTTGTCTTTGAAACTAGTCGATCGAAACTCGTCTGATCCTGAAAATAAAGTTCCCGCGTTCCCTGGCATATCTGATGGGACAATACGCTGACTCTGCTCCTAGCACTTGATGGCACAACCGTAATTTGGTGTGCGCCTGAGGAGAAGGGATCGAGTGTGTTGTAATAGTGTACTACTCCTATCCAGATATAACTGATTTAGTTTTTTTAGATATTTAATAAATGTGTCTATACCCAAAACATGTCTAGATACATGTTTTAGGTTTCTCTGTCTTTCAAACTAATCAAAAGTCGTCAAATTCTGAACAAACAAAGTCATTGCATTCACACCTGATGGGACAATACGCTGACTCTGCTACTTGATGGCATAGCCATAATTCTGGAGTGCGCCAGAGGAGATGGGAATGCAAGGGAGATGGGAACTAGTAGCCGCGTCCAAACGCAGGTAAAAAATTAATGTAATAATATTTAAAAAAATGTAATCTGGTCCACATGACCCCATCACAGACATGTTGCACGCGCCAGATATAAATAAAGACGACACGGCTAGTTTAGTTTCAAAGATAAAATTCAACATAGGACGTTAATGTGCCCGCATCTTTATTAAATATTCTGCTCCTCTTATTAGTCTGCTAGCCCACTCTGCATTAAGCATCAGTTGATGAGGATAAAAAATGATAAAATGGCAAATATAACAATTTTTAAGCTTACCTTTCATCCGGAGAATCGTACAAAGATGAAATTGGCAGGGATTTATTATTTCTCCTGCAGTTAGCCGAAAGATCCTCAAGAACATCCTCAATCACCCCTGCAACTTCTTCATATTCTAATACACCTCCATTATTTGCCCTTTCCTTCCCGTTCCGCTTACCCTTTTGTTTCTTTTCACACCCTTTTCTCGCCGGCACCTCCACTTCTTCATAAATTGGCTGCTTACGTACGTTTTCCTCCGTGTGTTCATCACCGTCTTCACGCTGTTCTTCCGCCAGTTCTGGCTGAGAAGCCTCATTTTCTGCCACCGGGGAGTGAACAGGGACAATAGCATGTGTAACTAGGTTTTTGCACAACCTCTTGATATGGACGAATCCGCCACAACATCCGCATTTCCTTTTCCTAGCACCAAGCCTTGGACCTTTATCAGTGGAGGCTATGATCCTTACCTTTCTAGGCCTCCCAGGTGGCCTCCTAAGAACTGGTGGTTGAAGTTTGAACCCTGGATCGAAAATCTCCCAACCATTTTCATCAGCCATAGGTGGTACGTTTTCTGCATAAGTTGCAGCAAACTTGTCCATGGAGAAATAGTTGTCGACATAGTTCTCTATTTCAGCTTCGTTACCACTAAGCTTTAAGATGAAATAAATTGCATGGTGACATGGCAGACCAGTAATGTGCCACTGCCTGCATGAACAAGTCTTGTTTCCAATGTCTACAGTGTACCTCCGTTCACTTCCATGCTTGTATTCTGCATAAACCTCAGCCAATGTTCTGGAACTTCTGACCACCCTCATCTTTATTGTTCTTATTGCCCTGGTTCTTGCATTTAGTAACATAACCACCTTTGGAACTATTTTATGGCCTAAAATTTTTTTTGCACAAATTCTTTGCCTTAAATCTATCTTCACCAACAAAATAACAATTCTAAGTGTCTTATTGCATCCAATAAAATAACAATTCCAATTGTCTTCATGCCCGAAATCTTATCATTGAAACTCTCTGCCAAATTATTGCATACAAAATCCACCTTGCTTAACTCACCAAACTTGCTTCTGGCCCATAGCTTGGTGTGATGTTCCTCAAGGTATTTTTTCACCTTTGGAACTACATACATGTTCTGCATGTAAGTAGCATGCGTGCTTGGGATGTATGTGTATGCTAATCGCCACAAGTCCTCCTCAAAGATCTTTCCTTCGAACTTCTTCGTGAAGTTAGTAGCGAGGTGCCGCATGCATTCCCTATGCTCAACCCTAGGAAACACAGCATCAACAGCATTCTCAAGACCCTCGGATGCACCGGTGTGTATCACCAAGCCTTCAGGGTGACCAATTACTTCCCATAGTCTCTGCATGAACCATGTCCAGCTTTCATTTGATTCACCCTCAAGAACAGCATAAGCTACGGGTAGAAGCCAATATTATGCGCGTCCAAAGCACAAGCAGAAGCAACATGTCCCGTGAACTTCCATGTTAAAGAAGTTGCGCCTATTGCCAAATATGGCCTGCAGTCGTCTAGGAACCCCTTACAGCATGCCTTCAGGCAGACAAAACATCTGCTGAAGCATATCTTATCTGCCTGCTTATACCTGACCCCCCTCGAGACCTTCTCTCTCCCTTTCACAACCTCGTAATCGATGTCCACAACACTACCAGGTGATGTTTTCTCTACCTGAGCTTTGAAACTATACAACATATGAAAACTGTCATTCCACTTGCCTTGAATGAAGTCTAGAGCCATCTCCTTCCCATCAAAGACTCTGTGATACGGAATCACAAAGTTAATTTTTTTGCTAATCTATGCTCTGAGTTCAGCTGGTCTAATGTTATGATCCTGCCTCACCCAGTCAAGTACAGTAGCAGCAATCCACTTGGTAGTCACCAGTCTAATTTTACCACTTAAAGAAGTATTAGGGTAGTTGTGTTCCTTTGTGTTTACTTTGATCTGCATTCGATAAGAATCCAAATAATTTAGAGCTAGTTATAAGCATAATAAATATGAGAAAGACTGAAACTAAATGTAGCTATTGCAACCTAAAATGGGTGTCCACCCCGCATTGGAGATGCATGTAATCTCCATTTACATACATTACTTTCCCTACAGTGCACCCTAAATCTCTTTTGGTCGCTCTTTTCAATGATAAATTCGAACCCAACTTTGATTGCATAGGTTGCAACTGCATATCTGCAGTTCTCCACATTATCAGAGACAGTCCCCTCATCAATTGTAGGATTGTCCCTGTCAAAGTGTATCATTGGCCTGTCCACGTCTTCGTCGTCGTATCTATATCCCATTTCCACATCTTCACATACCTCTTCCTCATCAGTCCCATAGTCAGGCTCAAAGTTCGAATCAACCAAATATTCCCTACTCTCCATCCTATCAGGGTTAGTAGCCACGTCTGGATATGCTTTATCATCATCATCCGCACCGCCACACGTTTCAGTGCCTTCATGCTCGCTTGACAAAGCATCATGCTCAAGGACAAGCTGTACAGACGTCCTGCGGTTACCAACCCATATACTTGGCATCACCACGGGACTATAAACGCTCATTGGGATATGTAGATAAGGAATCACAGTTCTTACCTTTCAATGTGGACGCACGGCACTTTCTTCGGGCTCCATACCTCCAAAGCTCTGCACCCTACTACCTCTCCCCCGTTTCGTTGTCCTCTGTGCTCTCCAGACTTGAAGGAGATTCCGTGCTCTCCAGCCGTGCAGGACCCATATCTGTGCTCTCAAGCCTCGCAGGATCCATCTCCGAGCGGGATCCGGATCACCAGCGTTGTTGGGCCCCTAACCTAACGGCCGACTCTCGGTTTTCGTTTCCAGACGCGCCTGAGAGGTGGGCGGCGGCAAGGAGACAAGGCAGGGAGGGTAGGGGAGGGGACATGAGGGGATGGCAGGGAGGGGAGGGCGGGAGGATGACGGCCCAAGGGGACGACGAGAGCGGTGCAACGACTGAGCGGAGTGGCGGCGGCAGGAGCAGAGGAGAGGAGCGGAGCGGAGCTGGTTGTGACAAAGCATGTAAAATTGCACAATAATGTGTTGGTGGGCGGCACCAGCCCTCGAACCTGGGACGCGCGCCGTCGTGGGTGGAGGAGGCGGGCCCACCTGTCAGAAAACATGCCACCTGTCAGCGCAATATGCACGGGGAGCGCTTCATGGAATTTTTAGCAGGTCCCACATGTTAGTCTGTTTGATCAAAACTTGCATGCAGTGCATGGCTAGTCCATGCGCTAGTTCCGGAAAAAAGCCCGTTGATCCAAACTTCAATTGGCAGTTCCGCTTCTTCTCCCCCGTCTCATCGTCTCCTTGTAGTGGCAGTTCCGCTTCGTCTCCCTTGTCTGTTATCCTCTTCTTCTTCTCCTCGCGGTGGTAGTTCTTCTTTCTTCCTCGATCAGAACATTCCCACACGTAAGCCATGGCCAGTAGCCGGATGAAGTGGAACTGGGCCGATCTCCCGGCCGACCCACTTCGCAAGATCGCCGACTATTTGCTGGAGAAAGAGGAGTACGTCGACACCTATGCTGCTTGTCAGGAAGTTTGCACCGATTGGCGCCGCACTTTAAAGGTGCCCGAATTCCATCTCAACAACTGGATCATGATAGATAACACACTTCCAGACGTTGGCGACTTCACCTTCCTCAACCTCCCCACTAGTCGTTGCTTCAGGAAAAATCTAATGGACGTCCATCGCAGGTTCACATTCACATCCGATATTTATTTGTATTTTCCATTGTAAACATCTTAGTCCTAACTGATGCCCTCTTCTTCTAAAATATTCTACTTCGTCGGTATTTCTCGTGGCGTCATCGTGCTTGCTCAGAGGGTGGAGCCATACCAGATTTGGCTTCTGAACCCAATCACTCACAAGTCTAACACTGAGTTTCAAGCACACATACCATCTGACCTTCTGCAATCTATCGTCGTGAAGAAGTCCCCGACGATGGTGTTCGTTTGCACTGATTATCCAGATCATATTGCATGGGCCGATGAGAGCACCCCAACGGGGCAAATCAATGGATCATTTGGAGAAGGATTGTATTCGACACCTCCTGATACGCTTCTGGTCTGCATGACGGCATTCCGAGAGGAAGTATATGCATTACTTGAGAATGGAGACATCTTGTTGACCAACATCCAGTTAGAGCAGCACGCGAGCACTGTCACGATGGCCAAAATAATTTCGGCCCCAGTCTTTGAACAGGTACGTGGAACCTACAAATTTTACCTTGTGGAGTCAGATGGTGATCTGCTTCTTATGTTGAACGGGGATTTTGCCAAAGGGCAACAGGTGTTGTACCGAGTGGACACGGAGAACCGCTCTCTCGAGGCCGTCGGCGACATTGGAAGTCGTGCCCTCTTTGTTGGTTGCAATCGGTCTATCTCCATTGACACCAGGTTACACCCCACAGTCAAATCTGGTTGCATATACTACAGGAATTTTATCAGACTGTATGATCATGAGGTTCAAGCCTGGGAAGAGGAACCAACAATGGTAATGTATGGCTTAAGTCTGGAACATACACCGAGGCCTTACCCTCTGTACGAGATACTGGCAGCCACTGCAGACGGAGAGAGTTCTCTAAACATGTGTTGCAGCACGCGGGAGCCGCCGACGACGAAATATATAGGGGAGAATGAATCATATATTCATCCTAGGTTATTTGCTAGCATTTTCAGGTCTATTTTTCGAAGTATAAATTTGTACTGTATTTATATTATTTCGATGATAAAATTGCGTATTACGTTTCAGACAAAATTGTAATGTATTTAAATTTAGTACTTCCAGAATTCAAAGTATTTATTTTTAGTGGTTCTTTCAGAATTCTATGTGTTCGACACGGCCATCAGCTCTGCGCCGGAATTTAGGTCCCACATGGAAAATTGCACAATAATGTGTTGGTGTGTGGCACCATCCCTCGAACCTGGGATGCGCGCCGTCGAAGGTGGAGGGGGCGGGCCCGCCAGTCAGAAAACGTGCCACATCGGCATCCCCTGTTTTTGATGCCCTTTAAAAAAATAAAACACGCCACATCGTTATCCCCTGTTTCTGATGGTGTTGCTACACTCGACGGTACACGGTGGCATATAAATAATATCGTATAAACATAAGGGCACAGTCGTCAACATTTGTAAAATGAAACCCGGTCCCGTCTCCTACCTGTCCTGGTACATTGCCCGATGAGGTGGATAGCCACGACCGATCTTTTTAATACGTTCGCACTCTTATGCTGAGAAGGGAAATAAAGATTGAGCTATTAATGCAACGCGTGTCGAATTATTACCCTCTAAGGAAATGGGAAATGGTTATTTTCACGTGTACCCGTAGTCCAAACCTACTGTCGTTCTTTCACTCCCCTTCTCCGACTAACCACATTTCACCTTGCGCAGCTCCTCCGTGCCGCACCAACTAGGGTAACATGGCCCCGCCTAAGCCGCCGCCGCCGCGACAGCCGCCGAAACTGGGGTATTTACCCCTCTAAGGCAGGCCATGAAGCTCTACTTCAAGGCCGGTCTCCCATTGCCCTACCAGGCGGATGATTTCCCCAAATGTGCCGAATCGGCCGCGGCGACGACTGTGCCATCGTCGGCGCCAGATGCGGCAAGCAGGGCCAAGAGAGCGATGTGGAGAAATCGTGCGGCAGCATTACAGCATGCTATGGGCAATGGGAACAAGGTACGTATCAAATCGTTCATGAGAGCATGCCGCCGCCGAGGGTACACACCCTCGAACAGGGCAGCGCCAAGGTCTAGGAACTCTCGCGTCCACGCTTCGGCACGGACTACCTTACCTCAGTGGGGTAGGCTGGGAGCACGCCGTCTGTGGTAGAGACGCTCCATCCTACGCACCGTCGAAGGCCGTACCGTGGCGGCGACCAAGCGTCTACACTCAGCATGCTGGATTGTTTGACAGCTGGAGCCGGCGGCGGGCATCAGCTCAGCCCCGGAATTCAGGTTTGAGTTCACACGGACCTACGATCCCGAGAAGGAGATGTCAAATTTTAGTTTCGAAGAAACCGTTGCGGCGGCGCGGATGGTCCAACTGAACCAGGACTGGTGCATGCAAATCGCTTGTGCATGAACGATGCGGATTTCTTGTAGTTTGGCGGGAAGGCAATAGATCAGTTTGGGTTAAATGATCAAAGAACTTATGTCATCTCAAAACAATTGGGCAGCCAACTTTTCTGGTGGAGATCTGTAATTTCTTCGGTGCAGAATAGTTAAGTTCAGACTGAAGAATGGCTTTTGTAGATGAAATGCTGACGAATCATTCTATAAACTAGTAGGAAGTTTAGCCCACTTTTGTGGAGGTATAAGACCCTTTTGTATGGAAGTACTACTGTTGTAAGCAAATACTATGAAGTACCTATTTCCTTCAATTACTAGTCGTGGTTCAATCCAGTTAACTTGCATCTTTTTATCCCAGACTACAGATTTTGCGTCTGCTGTCTGTGCTGTAAACCATTTTTTCCTTTGTCTTGTGTTGCCTGCAAAATGGTCCTGCAG
This sequence comes from Avena eriantha, assembly GCA_910589775.1. Classification (NCBI taxonomy): domain Eukaryota; kingdom Viridiplantae; phylum Streptophyta; class Magnoliopsida; order Poales; family Poaceae; genus Avena; species Avena eriantha. The sequence continues at coordinate 16,713 of CAJUXJ010000068.1, forward strand.
TTCAACGTGTTACAAATGTAGCTACCTTGTACTCCCTCCGTTTCAAAATATAAGATGTTTTAGCTTTGTGAATGAAGTGTATCTAGTCCCCTTTTAGTATGTAGGTTCATCTAGGTTTAGAAAGCACCATTCACAAAGCTAAAACATCTTATATTTTGAAACGGAGGGAGTACTTGAAGAGGAGATGGACTACATTTTCCTAGCATCCACATAATTGACATTGCTCATTGCCAGACCACCCTCTTTTCATGAGGTTGTCCTTGGTCATTCACAGAAATTATAAAGCACGGTGTTCAACTACATCGATTCAAACTATTACACGCACACAAACTACATCAAATTCATTCCCCACACATACTACATCGATTCAAACTATTACACACACATACTATTTCAAACTATTACACACACGTACTACATCGATTCAAACTAGTACACATTTTTAGTCGATGCTAACTTCCTGCTACGCTCTCCATACTACAAATTCATTAGCCACACATACCACGGCAATTCACTAGAGCTCTGTCTTCACTCGAGGGAAATCAGAACCACCAGCTTGTCCAAGCCCGGTCCCCCCACCGAAACTCTGTGCCCCTCGCGAAACGGTGGCGGTCCTATGCCATCGATCCTTCCAGGCCAACACTACAGGCGACGAGGGCGCTTTCTGGGAGCCTCTTCGGGGCCCTGAATGCCATGTACCAAGTCCAGAACCTCCTCCAGGTGGATGATGAACGGGTGCTTCCAGCAAAGCTGTCGCCCTGCCCTGCTTGGAATCTGCACCTCGTACATCTTAGGAACGGCGTCAGGATCTTTCAGCCATGCCTTTACTTCGATGACCCATCTGTCGCTCGGTGGCACGGTTTCCACCAGCTCGTCGCCAAGGCTACTGACGACCTGCTTGAGGGCCTCCGGCTCCCAAGCATCCAATGGGAGGCCGTCAAAGCCGAGTTTGGAGAAGAAACGAAGCTGCCCCAAGTGATCGTCCCACCCACAGGCGCGATGCCAACGCATGAAGCTCATTTTCTCCCCGCAACACTCGAAAGAACGGGAAGAATGCAGAACGCGCTCGGTGTCTGAGCTGTGCTCAAACCGGAGAAAAAAACGAATGCCAGCATGCATACCTCAATGTTGACCTCATTTCGTCTGATCCCAAAACGAGACCTGAAAGCCGACAGCAACTCTGTCGGCGACACGGCGGGACGGACGCCCAGCACGGTGGCCATGAGAGCGTGGTCGTCGAACTGCTGTGCCAGGGCTACCATGCCTGGGGTGCGCGGTAGCACGCAACTTCCCGAGGCCGGTCGCCGGCCTGGATCGCCCGACGGGACGCGCTCCGCCGTGCGAGAAGGACTAGCTAGAGGCCAGATATTAGTCCGGGGACGTGAAGCTCCGATACGGCGGACGATGCAACGGCGTCGGCAGCGAGCTTCGATTAGAGGCGTGGGAGGTTGACCGGACATGGCGGAGACGCAAATTAGAGCAAGTGCGAGCTCCGATCTGAGACGAGCTGCCGGAGCTGAGCAAATGTTATGGGGAGGGGAGCAGGGGAGAAGACCAGAGCAGAGTAAAGAAATAGATCTCGTTCGCTCAGGGATCTGGTCCACGTAGGGGTAAGCTAGTCCACGACCGCAAAAGATAACGGGGAATACTGACATGGCGGGCCAAGAAGAGTTGACCTAACCGCGGTATTTGAGTTCAACCGTTTTTCGTCTGGTTCAAATGACCGTTTGGCCGTTAGATTTGTATTCACCCCCATTTGGCCCTTCTGGACAATTGACGAAGCTACTATGGCCCCTCCGCGCGATTGATGGCAACTCGGGTACCGCGGTGCGCTCACCCACCAACTTTGGTACTGCCGACGAACATTCCCTGTACTAGGAGCATTTTTAGCTTGACTCATATCATCCGTTACTAAATGTACATTGTTACTTTCACTTTAAAAATATCCAAAGATATATCAACACATTCTTGCAGAAACGCGATGGGCATCATCTAGTTATTTCTATGATTTTGTATTTGATGTGTTGTGGTTGAGCTGTTGCAGGTACATCGTTCTAGATTACTATGACACGTGAGGTTGCATATATAGTTGTTAAGATTTTACTGAAAAGAGTCGTAATTGTTCCTCATATTGGTTGCGTTGTAATTATTTTAGACAGTTCACCGTAATTTATGCACCCTTTTGTTTGCTAGGACTCCAAGCACACAATTCTGATGTTTATAATGTTCTAGCTCATTAATATTAGTTAATAGCAGTCATGCTTAATGTTAAAAAATGATTACTTGTTAAGTCTCTTTTGGCATGTTTCATTATGTGTGATTCTAGTTCTGCCTTTTGAGTTAGCTTTCTTTCCCGCAGAATTTACCAAATGCTTCAGCAAGTATTCTACTCTTTTGGATCCCCGCCGTGATGCTAGGGCAGCAGTACCCTAGGTCGCCACCACACTGCCATGGCACCGCACACCAGAAGGTTGTGATCACCTGCCTCTAGCCCTTTGTCGAGTGCATTGATGTCTCCCTCGACCTCTACAACCAGGGATCCGGGTGAGTACTTCTGTCCTACCTACAACCAGGGATCTGCAGCGTTCGAAGAATTATGTGTTTAGATACTGTTTGTGAGGTTCATGTCATGGTTTTATTAATTCTATATTGTTTGTGTAACTTCCAATACAGTTCATAGAGTCCAAGTACATACAAAGGAGGCATGCAACGACTACAAATAAATGATTGTACCAATGCAATCAAGTGCTGCAATAGAATAAATGATAAGGTCCTACAAACGAATCGAGTTAAGTTCACTTGCTAAGATATCTGATTTCAACGTGCATATTCCTGTACTTGTCCAATCAATATATTTAGTTCACCGCTATTAACTAAGAGAAACACATATAAAAAATTATACGACATGAAGGAGATTGAATAGACTATTCTAGTATCAGAGGTTAATGCACTATCCAAAGAAGCATATATGGTACGTCAAGAAATATAAAAAGCATCTCTTTTATTTCAAAGCTGCGCCTGAGTAGTATTACCTATGTGGTAGACCTACTTGAGTAATAAATGGTTCATATGAAGCTTCTCTGTCTATCACTGTTAATTTTTCTGAAATCCTTTTAGGACTGCTTGGAAATCCTTGCATCGGCAATATTTTTTTAGCCTGTAGTTTAATACATGGTCAGAAATACTTTGCATAGATAGTAAACCACCAACACGTATGTCCTGTATGGCTTTATCTGTTGTGACACTCCTGTTATGTTTTCCCCCTAGTCATATATAGGGTTCCTTCAAGCCCGTCGTCGAGCACCTGACGTCTTCCTCGACCCGTCGAACAAGGGATCTGCGGTGAGTAATCTTGTCCTGCCTACTAACCTCTCTTTCCACAGATAGTTTGGCGTTGAAGTGGTGTTTACAATGATAATGAAATTGGTTATTCCGGATTACTTGCACTATTAAGTGTCTTTAGAAAACCTAATGCATTCCAAATAGTGTCGCCCTAGCTTTTACTACTCCCTCCGACCGAAATTAGCTGACTCAAATTTGTCAAGATACGGATGTATATAACACTAAATCATGTCAAGATACAATCAAATCTCGATAAATCTAAGTCAACTAATTTGGGTCGGAGGGAGTAGTAAATGTTGTCAGATATGGACAATGCATCTGCAAAAAAGTAGTATAGTAGTATATGATGGATTTTCCCAAGATACAAACACATTAAATGGTGGAGAATATGAAGAAATATGCACATAGATTTCTCGCACCACACGCACATGTGCTTTTCTCCTTATATTCCACACTTCTTACTTAACTTAGCTGATTACAAGGCTTTATATAGCACTCACACACACATGGTCACGGCGCTAACCAACTTGATCCGCTTATCTCTCCCTAGCTAATCTGCATGCACACACACGTTTAAGACTTGAGCAGCTCTACTCAGCGGCCACACGACCTGGCCATTATCCATGCATGCAACCTACCACTAATAAACACTTGGCCATGGTAGTACAAGCATTCCACATCTTTACTACACGCACTAAATACCTGATCACTAAACCCTTGCTAATCCTAGTAACATGTGCATGCATACACCCACCTCCTCATTTGCATCAAATGTTTCATTAGGTTTTTTTAGAGAGGTCCACATGACTCTAAAGCGAGATCCTTTTTAATCTTTTGTCATGTTTATAGTTCTATTTCATGAATATCATACTTGCTATGTCTCACGCTAGGACTCGATGAAGTAGGATCTCAATCCTGTCACTATCTTCATTGTTCGTGTCTCCCTTTTTTCTCTTACCCTGGGATGTTTTATTTACCTCGAGCACCTTATTCCTTATTTGCCAGGATTGATGCACTTGGTTCACAAGATTTACTATCTCTTACTTCTATTAGTGGATTGGCAAACTTTTTCTGTAATATTAAACTATCTTCCTACCTAGAGACTTATGCAAGAATAGTATAATCAGTTTAACAATCTTAAATCTATATTGAACTATCTGTAATATTGAACTATCTACATGAATGTTTGACAATCTTAAATCTGTATATATAGGCTTGTTTCACGAAGTCTAATTCTGCATGTTCTTCGTTTTTACGATAGTCATTAGTATATATTGTTCCAGAACATTTCAGAAGTTTTTGAAAGCAGGTTTGGTTCAGTTTATCTGTTCCTAACTGTAGTATCAAAACTGAGTTCTTTCCTTCAAATTACAGTGTGTTTATGTAAATATATCATCGAGGCCTCCTCATACCTAATTGCCCTTTTGTTGGACTGCTTGTGGATGATATAGCTCATCTTTTGCACAATAAATAAGGTGATTATCTGGCTAAATAAATTATTATGGTGTACTATCTGAGAAGGTAAGCTTAACCTTCTGCTGCATGTATCTTGAGTTATCTGAGCTGTTGTAAAAGAATGTAATATTGTCCATTTACTATTATATTGGTTGTATCTTGAATATATTTTCGCTCCTATTTACAATTGTTGGCACATGTTGCCTTATTGAATATATCATCTCTTTTACAAGCTATAGGTATGGGCTGAATAAGTTTCAGAAAAAGGAAGCTTGAAGATGTTCCAAAAAAATCAAAACATAGCTAGCATTTATACTTTCTGAACATTTTATTGTATTTTGGTAGCTCCGCCTGATGTGAACTGTGTATGATTGTAATGTTGCTGATGTTATCTGAAATATTACTCGTGAATGTGCTCTGATTGAATCAAAATAATTTTGTGTATTATGTTGGTCTTGATTAAATTATTAGCTGTTTAATTACTGTGAAAACGTGAGAAAACAGACACCCACAAGTGGGAACCTATGAATTGTGCGAACTGACAACTGGGACCCATCTCACTGGTGGGACCAGCTGAAAGTAAAAATCTGTCTAAATAAAAGGCCAACACAACAAAAGTAAAAATGTCAGAATATTGGGCTTGGCCCATGTGGCTGACTAGATTTGACATGAAAAACAGGCCAGAATTGTTGGGCTGAGCCCATGTAGAACCTAGAAATGGACCGGGCTAAATTCGATTAGGACGATCTTATTTCGTCATAGTTTTGCCACGTCTGATGGGCCACATAGGATCTGACCTGGAATGGCTAGATTGTCGTGACGATATTGGATCCTCAAAACGGTTATGACGATCCAATATCGTCATAGATGGTTATGATGATTTTGCAAAAAACGTCGTTATAGTTCATTAGTGATGGCCAGCTTTCGGCGATCTCATTTTTGTCATAAGATCGTCATACGTGGACTACTGTGACGATTCTGTGACGAAAATGGAGTGTCATAGAAGCCCATATTTCTTGTAGTGATAGTAAAAATGAGCCTCCTAGTTTTTGAAAGTTTTAATTTTTTGTTTACATGGTGGTAACCTCCATCGTTTAGAAAGTTAATGACCATTTTTATGAAAAGTTAACTTCCACCTCTTTTCATCCTAATGTGAATTCTTATTAATTTTTTTTATCCCCTTTTTTATTAATATGAAGTGGAAGGGTCGCAATGACATTGTTTATTCATACTCCATCCGCGTCGAAGATATGTACATCGATGATATTCAGTCCCATGATACTTTGGAAAAATCTTAGCATCCTCATGAGCATCTTGATGAGCCTATTGAGAGGTCTCAGCATCATGATGAGCATATCGACATGTCTGAGCCCGAGTTGGTGAGTGAACAGGCTAGGGAGAGGTTTGTTGATGCATCAATGTGCTCGAAAACTGGAAAGTCTACGTCCTCTATGGCCATAAAAGATATTGATCAGCTATTGCAGAAAGTTAGTTATACTGTTAAAGTTGTTCCGACTATAGTTGATCGTCTTGGCAGGATAGCTGGCCTTTTTCCTACTAGGCATGGGCCTACCAAAGAAGTTATGAAAGAGGCTTCTGATCTTCAAGTTAGTTTCCTTAGCGACATTCTGTCTGCTGTAAAGATTTTGCACAAAGGTTTTGCTAATTTTGGTATGCACACCCTACGAAAAAGGTCTGCTGTAAAGATTTTGCACAAAGGTCTGCTGTAAAGATTTTGCACAAAGCAAGATTTGATATGCACACCCTACGAAAAAGAAGCTGATACAATAGCAAGACAGATGAATACGAATGATCATGTCTCTCCTCATGGTGGTGTTGACAAATCCAGCTTCACTATAGTTCTAGGGAAATCAGCTGACGAGGCTCAGGTATAATGTTTTCTCTCTTTCCCATTCTTGTTGTTTTGAGATTTTTTTCATTGCCTTTTCTATTTTTATTATTTAAAACACTTGAAAAATGTTATGTAACTTGTTTGATAACTTTTAGGATTCATGTAACTTAACTTCTAGGATCTTCGTAACTTAACTTCTTTTTTTAATTTCTGAAAGTTCATTTTTTTTATCCTTTTGTTAATTGTTAACTCTTGTTACTGTAAGATGTTAACTACTAGGGCTATATGTTATTTGTATCTTCACTATTTTACTTTTTGACTGGTATCGTTTTATTTACTAGACATCTTTTATTTTAAAATAGATTTGCATCTTTTTTTTCGTGGTGTTTGTTAACTCCCAGTTGTTAGTTTTATTTTATTGACATCTTAACTTCTCACAGGAAGAAGCTAGAGTAGATGAGGAGAATGCTTCGCAAGATATTGAAGAATTCAGTGGAGGTCTGGATGGATGCATTTTCGAGGAATCTAGTCCTCGTGTTAACCGTGCGCTAGTTCCTGTGTCACCGCCATAGGGGCTTGTTCGTCTGCGGTACTAAAGTTGGCAGGCCAGTGCATGGCGGTACCTATGCCTGAAATTACCGCGTTTCGAAAAGTTGGGCCGCCAACTACCGAGAGGGGCCATTTCGATGCAAACTCATCTCACCCCTACCAAATCCAAACATGCCGTGAAACTGCCCCGTGAAGTAGACGGTCGGGACGCTCATGTCAGTAATATTTCCGTGATGTGAGCGCCAACACGGTAACCACGTAGGCGAAACGAGATACTAAAGGAGCATCGTGCGTTGACCAAAATCACAAATCCACCCCTCCCTCCTTTCGCATGAACCCTAGCACCAGCAGCGTCGAAATCCCCTCTCCAACCAGAATGATCTCTTCGGGCATTTGACTTCCGGCGCCAAGTTGCTGCGTCTACTCGCTGCTACCGAGCTCTAATGCCGAATGTCGTGCCAGCCGTTGCGACGATCTAGCCCGCCTCTACCTCCGACGTGCTGAGCAGCGCGGAGGATGGCACATCCATTTGCCGATGAAGAAGTACTTCTGGCTAATTTCGGGTGAGCTACTCTTCTCTTTGCTATTCGCACTACTTATAACTGCTAGCTAGCTATTGGCATTACAGAGATATATCAAACATAGAATTGTTTGCTAGCACGACGCTGACAAACAATTCTTATCTTTTGTCTCCAATTTTCTGTCAACTAGGATCTCCGCTGAACCCAACTACACGGTTCTGGTCACCATCTGCGGCTATCTCATTAAATTAGCACATGGGAAGAGCACGTGGAAAGAGGCCCAGAATCTGAAGATGGAAGTAGCACTTGTGCAGTTATGCACTATCCCTGGTTTGGTTGCTGCTGTGCGTGAACCTGCTGAAATGAGGCCGGAGCAGACTGCACGGTTCAGCCTCCTTGTTGAACGAGGCTTCAAGGTTCCTATAGCGTGTGATAGTCAGCTAATTGGGTTGATGAAACAACATGTTAGGCTTCGCGTGGTTATGCTGGTGTGTAACATAGTGGATGAGGAAGCTCCTGCTACTGGGAGTCACCCAACTATTATTGGACAGTGAGGTCTAACTCGAACCCCTGTTGTTGTTGAGAAAAATGTGGTTCCTCGTCCGCGACATGCTTCTGTCAGGAAACCTCCTCGTAGGAGTCCCCGTATTGCCATTGTGGAAAACTCTGCTCTGGAATCTGCTGGTACTGGTCGTCCTCTTCCCCATGCCCGTGTTGCTGCGGCTGCTGCTCACCCAATCCATGCCGCTGTTGAGCAAACTAAGGCATCCGAAGGCTGTCCCGCTGTTGTTGCCAAGACCGCCGCCTTGTGTGCTGCTCCTCCTCGAAACCATCCTCAAGTTGTGCGAACCCGTGCTCTGGAATCTGCTGGTACTGGTCGTCCTCGTGTTGTTGTTGATCTGGACGTTGTTGACCCAATCCCTGCCGCTGTTGAGCAAACCAAGGCTTCCGGAGGCTACCCCACTATTGTTGCAAAGACTGAACCATTCTCTCCTCCTCTAACCCATGCTCGGGTTTAGCGAGCTGCTGGTCTGAAGCCAGCTCATGGTCTGGACTCTGCTAGCACTCGAAACACTTTTGTTGTGGGAACTGCTCCTGATCGTCGAGGTAGCATGGCAGCAGCTGATCCTATTGTGGCTGTCGTTAGAAGGGGCCCTGCATGTCCACCATTTAATGTAGCTCCCGCGGCTAAGGGCCCTCTCCTTGCTCCTGGTCATGGTACTTCCACCGAGGTTGATCCAGCTAACGATGACACTAGTGATGGCGGCGGTGGCATGGGGCTGGGTCTGATGGTGCCCCTCCATCTCTCGAACCTCTCGGAGGTTTCTATCCTGAAGAACCTGATGATGGCAAAGTAATCGTTCGTATCGCTGTCGCGCTGCAAAATTAGATGATGGCACAGAAAAATTCTATGACGAGTTTGATGTAATCCTTGGCAGATACGACCCTGAAGTGGTAGAGTTATCTGACCTGATGGCATCGTTACGTGTGAAGGTGCTGTGGGGGTCCTCCCAGGAAGCACGTTTGTTATATTATGGTTACAGGAGCAAAAAGGCTATCGAAGTGGAAGATACCAGGGATTTAGTCGTACCGTTTACAAGGAAACATTATAGAGGTGAAGTTTACTTCCACTTGGTAGTGCTCACGGTTGGAGAGGAATTGGAACTCGACAATAGAGATGATGGACTTTTAGAAGGCAGGGGTGACCTAATCCATGGCATCACTGGGGCTGGTGCGACTGAGGGTGGCTTCGAACAGAGGAGAGTCTTACAAAGGAGCGTCATAAAGAGGAGCAGGAAGAGCATCCCTAGAAAGGGCACCCCGAAGAAGAACGTCACCAAGGAGACCACGCCAGAGAAGAGGGCGCTCAAAATGCCACACCGAACGGTAGCAGCAAAAATGCTAAGAGGGCTTGCACGGTGGTGTACACTCCCAGGAGTGGTAGCAAAGAGGCGAAGATGGCCAGCACGGAGGCTACCACACCCAGTGGGAGCAGAAAAAAACACTTATTTGGAGCAGAACACGCCGCTGTCAGGGAATTATGCCAGCACGAAGGAGAACACGCCCAATAGTAGTAGCAAAAGGGCTAATTTGGAACGGAACACGCCGCTGAGGTCAGGCAATAATGCCAGCACGAAGGAGAACACACCCAATAGTAGCAGCAAAAGGGCTAATTTGGAGCGGTACACGCCGCTGAGGTCAGGCAATAATGCCAGCACGAAGGAGAACACACCCAATAGTAGCAGCAAAAGGGCTAATTTGGAGCGGAACACGTTGCTGGGGTCAGGCAATAATGCCAGCACGAAGGAGAACATGCCCAATAGTAGCAACAAAAGGGCTAATTCGAAGAAGAACACGCCGCAGAGGTCAGGCAATAATGCCAGCACCCTGGAGCCAACACCCATGAGGGGAGGCAGTAAGGAGATCACACCCAAGAGCGGCAGCAAAAGGCTTAGTTTGATGGGGAATGGAACGCGGATGTGCAGCCCTACTGATACCATCAGGAAAGATTACATCAGGAAGGAGGATGTACACAGGAAGAGCAAGAGGGTTCTGTACACTCAAGATGAAATTGATTCTGACTGCTATTTGTCCACTGAAGTACCTTGGATGCATGCAAACATAAGACCACCCCATGTGGTTGCAGCAGAACCAACCGAGTGTCTTGGAGAAAACAGAGTTGTTGGTGAGGTGGACTGGGGCAATGTTCCTGTCCATCCGGGTGGAGACGATGGTGCAGCCCCACCCATGGGACTCAATATGATGTGTGCAGTACTAGGCATTAGAGACGATGGCGAAGATTCTGAATCAGATGAAGAAGCAGGCACTGTAGAGGATCAAGAATCTGGTGATGATGAAATAGACGAGGAACTTAACGATGAGGCTGGTATTCTAGTCGATGATTTGGGTGTTGAAGTAGAAGAAATGAAACATGACCACGAGTATCCTATAATTTCGGTCGGAACTAAGTTCAGGAGCATGCATGAGTTCAGGATGTCGTTCCGGCATTTTTGTATCAAGGGGGAGTTCTTCGTTTATTGACTGAAGAACTCTGCTGAGAGGTATGAGGCCGTTTGCAAGTTAACGTGGACGAATGGACGGGCCAAGGTACATTGTCCATGGAGGATAACAGCAAGATCCTTACCTGCGTCGACTGCAATTAGGGTATTGGGGCAATGAATGCAGCAAACCATTAGAACTATCTCTCTCTCTCTCTCGCTTTTCACTCTATAACTACAATTGATGTGCGATATCTTTCTGGCAACTAGTCGACTCCGCTTATCTTTTAAATGAATCTGTGTTGCAGGTGAACATAATGGGCCCTCCACAGATGTGTCCGACAGGTAGCAAACTGAAATCCTCAATGGCTGATACGGAGTGGGTGGCTATGCAATCTATGTCCATACTAAAGGATAACCCTAAGGAGACCGTAAAGAATATTCAGACTAGCCTCGGTTATAAATACAACATTGTCCTTCCGTATTACACGGTTTGGAAAGGTAAAGAGAAAGCTCTAGGGGTCTTGCATGGGGATTGGACCAATAGCTTCAGGATGTTGTACAACATCAAGGTGGAGGTACAAGCTAGGTGTCCGGGGAGTGTTCTGATGATTGACACCGAATCAGAAGGTGGTAATATATTTCAAAAGATTTTTCATGGCGCTTATACCTTGCATCGATGGATTCAAGGGCGGCTGTAGGCCGTATCTGAGTGTAGACAGCACTGTCCTAACTGGCAAATGGAAAGGCTGCCTGCCATCTGCCACAGCACTTGATGGTCACAACTGGATGTTCCTAGTGGCATTCGGGCTGTTTGAAATAGAAATGGAGGAAAACTGGGTCTAGTTTATGAGGCAGCTCAAGAGATCAATAGGCCACATGGATCCATTGGCTATATCCACGGATGCATGCAAAGGGCTGACGAATGCAGTGAAGGAGGTGTTCCCGTGAGCTGAAGGTAGAGAATGGCATGCCCATATGATGCTCAACTTGTACTCACACTATGCAGGCAGCGTATTTCGTTACATGTTTCCTCCTGCTAGAGTTTACAAACCTAGTAGCAGCGATTATTTCATGATCAAGATTTTTGCCAAAGCCCTTGAACTTCCAGAGTACTTAGCCATCCATCATTCGCAGCTATGGAAGAGGAGTCAATTCAACCCTGACATCAAAGTTGATTACATAAACAACAACCTTGCAGAATGCCTGAATAACTGGGTGAAGGACATAAAAGTGTGTCCTGTTCATATCTTGATGGACAGCATACGTGGTATGATCATGAAGCTGTTAAATATAAGGAGAGAGATCGGTAGGAGACTTAGAGGACATATGCTACCACTAGTTGTACAGCAACTACACAAGAGAAGCCGATGACTTGCTCATCTTAAGGTTCTACCGTCAACCAGCAGAAGTTGTGAGGTGGTCGATATGTCCAAGAGTGGCAAAAGGGATGTTGTGAACATCCAGCTGCGAGAATGCACCTGCTTAGAGTGGCAGCATACCGGGAAACCTTGCGACCACGCCTTGGCCTTCTTGGTGAAGAAAAGAACTCTACCACATTTGGATCAGTATTTGTCAGACTACTACTCTATGGAAAAGTTCTGAGCTGCGTACACTGGATCCGTCGAGCCATGTACAGACCCATCTCAGTGGCCTCAAGTCCAAATGTCTTTCGAGCTTTGCCAGCCAGTTACAAAAAGTGGCAGAGGAAGACCCCAGGTGAATAGGTTTAAGAATTTTCTCGAGAAGAAGGGTTCAGCTTTCTGTGCTACAAAGAAGGGCAAAAACAGATGCAAGACCTGGCATCTTATAGGCCATAGAGCAGCTGGATGTCCCCTTAATGCTCCCAAACCTAGGTATGAGATGGTACATTCACACAAAAAAATTGTTTATAGTATGTAGATATAAGGTAGTAATCCATGTACTGTTTTTTTATAGGAAGCGCAAGGTAAGAAACAAGACAGCCGACTCAGTGATTTTGCTGCGGGAAGAAAACCAAAACGAGTGGAGTGATGATGCCGGACAAGATTCTGGTGCTGATTGGCCTGACTTCCCTCGGCCCGGAGATGTAGGGTACGTGAAGGTAAGAAAATTGGCACCCAGGAAGAGGAAGAAGGCAGGAGATGAAGAAGTCAGTGGACGTGAAGGAAAGAGGAAGAAAGTTGGCACCCAAGCAGAGAAAGAGGGCTAGCATTGTAGCAGCCTAATGATGTATTGAACTTGAACCTATATATGTAGTTCGGTTAAACTCTGGAGCTATGTGTGTGGAACTTGTCGGGCGAAACAATCTTCCTCGCGTCCTCGGAGTAAAATGTATCGCGACTTTAGGATTTGATACGGCCGAGGCCACTAGTTGAATCCAAAACTGTGATTGTGCCACTACTATCTGAACAATCGCGATGGCTGAGCGGTTAAATACTCTCCAAAATCGATGGGTGTTAGTGGCATAGACATTATTTATTTATAGGCGCTTAATAAATCCTGTTGTTGGCATTACACTTATGATAAGTTTCTGGGCTGGAAAACAATTTCTTAAGCTGGCCGCTACACTTCACGAAGCAGCAACTTATTTCAGTTGCTGGACAACGACATGGCAACATAAACTGCAATTGCAACAGATAATGCCCAGATAATGAGGAAATTGTGTCCACTATCTAGCCTAATCTTGAGCCCATCTGTCTCACCACCTCCCTGCCCCTGCCTCCCCTGCACCTGGCGAAGCTCCCGGATCTCTCGCTCCATCGCACGAATCTTCTCTTTCTTGTCCCACACAGCATCATGCAGATCCTGAACAGGCTCTCTGTGAAAACCTGTCAGTGGCTTTTCGATCCACACAAACTTGTCACAGCCAGTCCCCCTCCCTTCCTGCGTAGTAGATCGAAGGAAACAAAAAAAATTACATTACGCTTTCCGGATCCGGGTTACCATTGTACCTATAGTAGGAACTTAACGCTCTGATGCTGCAGTTGCTGAATTTTCCTGCAGTATTTTCGTCGGTCCACGAAATCCATCTCGGCATCTTCTCACCACACAAACACAGCATATCGGGGTAGTAATCGTAGGGCGCCCTCCGGTACCTGATGGGGGCACCTGCCTGACGGTGTTGAGCCGACCCTGATTCCGCCCGAGACAAACTGCACGAGCTGCGAGCCATGAACGAGGGGAGTGAGGGCAGAGGAAAGAGGAGCCTTTGGATGTCAGGGTAGTGGTGAAGCGTGATTTACCCCTACTTAATAACTCGGGCAGAATCCTACCGTGCACATTCGGCTGACAGGTGGGGGACCTAGCATGTGGACTTGTCAAAAAACTCGCGCCTTCGTGGTTCAAAAGCCCTATCGCGCGCATTGGACGAAATTTTTTGGTACCTTGCCCGCGTACATATCATTGGGAGGTCTTGCTCAGGAACCAGACATGCCTCCCTCCTAGGAACTTGTCATGGCTCGCGCCCGCAGATCCATCCGCTCCACCGCTTCCGGTAGGGCTCGCCGCGGCGGATCCACCCAAGATCCTACCGTCGTAGTATCAAATGGCCATGGTTTCTTGAGAGGAGCGACGACGCTACATATGTGAGCTCAGCCCCTCCTACCTATAGAAGGACTGATGCAGCGTCGAGCTCGAGAAGGAGCCGCCAGGCGCGACAGCGCTCGGTCCATGCCAACCCCGTCACCTTCGTCATTGTCGATTCTGATGTGGAGGGCGACAGGGACGAAGTTGTGCAGAACGCCATTGTTGCCTCCTTGGCGAAGGGCAAGCCACAGACGGAAGTGGATGTCGCCGGGAAGGGCACGGCGGTGTCACCAATCGAGGTGGACTCCGACGACAGCTGTGTGATGTGGGTTTAGATGTTGTTTAGGTTGGTTGCAATTTCGGTTGTGTTTAATGCGAGTACAATTATTGTAATGTGTTTGTCGAGCTATATTAAGAAATATGTGCAATATCAGCCGGTGAGTGCTTCCACTTTAGAAATTGTGTCTGTGCCATTTGCATGTTGCATTATCAACGTAGATTACTTGTAAACAATCCAATGAAAATCATCAGATTACAACCATCGGACGAGAGTGGTAGGATGGAAGAGAAATTGGGACAGTTGGCTTCGAGGGGAAGGACACTGGCAGGTGGGCCCTCGGAACACATGACACTGACATGCGGGAGCGGGAGCACACGGTATTGCTGGTCTGTTCAGAGCAAGCGGACTTTGCAACGTGACAACAGCAAGCTGATTGGACCAATATAATAACTCGTCGTAGTGTTAAGGAGTACTGAAAACTACAACTGGGGTACATTCGCACAACACGTATGCTCTAAGCACGTGAGAAGCATCGCTTAAGTCTAACAGTAACGACAGCACAAGTACTACATTTTTCTATCGGTCTTCTCGATACAAATGTAGAAATGCATCTACCTGTTCGGTCCAGCACCGACAAGGTACTGAGATGGCACGCATAGGATCGACCTTAGGTCCACATACTCCACCTCCCATGGCGTCGGGCAGCTCGGTGCCTCGGCTAGCACAAGAATGCTATCCGACGACGGCGGCTGGGCGTTCGCCCACATGCGCACCGTGTATACGGGCCAGGCGCACGAGACCGACCTGACGCATACGGCACCCACGACGGTGGGCCCGGCTCTGGTTCCCGGAACACCGGCGGTGATAGTCAGGACGAAAACAGAGCCGTCCCCCCTGGAAAATTATCAAGCGACGTGCCAAGTTAGTGAATGGCACCTGCTCTTGGAGAAGTTGGGCTTGCCCGTACGAGATCCTAATCACTTCGATCAAGTGCACATCTGCAAGGTGGACGACGAGCTCTGCCGGCGGGCCGGTGTAGTTGTAGCTCGGCTCCGTGCAGGCGCACGCGCCGTGCGGGCACGCGAGCCCGTGGAGCGGGAGCTCGCGGTAGGAGTAACGGCGAAAGCATCCTGGGTGGGAGCACACGAGCAGGAACGCTACTGCGAAGTTGCGCGCGAGGATCTCCAGATTCTTGGGCTCCCACATCTGCCACAACTGAAGTTCGTCGAGAAATCGGAAAAAAGATTAGAAGTTAGATTGGCGAATAGCAGGAATGTGTAGGATAAGTTCAAAAGCTTGTAAAATGATTTCATACCATGAAGGTAGTGACCAGAGAATTGGCGGATGTCGTCGGCTTGCGGCTACGGCAGGATGGAAGTGAAGTAGGGAAAGTGGCTTCGAGGGGAAGGAAGAGAAGTACGGGGAGGAAGAGAAGTAACGGGGACGTGACACTCGGATATGGACCACTGAACTCGTGAGTCGTAACACTCGCAACATGCCAGTTTATCCAGAGCAAGTGTGCCCAATCATGCCGCAAAATAGCCTACTCGAGGATCGCTCTCGCGAAGACCATCCCAATCGTCCAAGCGCCCCAATCGAACGGTATGTAACAATCGTCGAGCAAAACAACTGTGTTATGGCGTGCCTTCTAGAAGACTCGGTCTAACGGTGGATCCATTGGGGGCAGTGCTAGTTTTAGTATAAGAACAAGCATGAAATGACTCAAATGAATCCATGTGTGGTTTTAGTATAAGAACACACATGCAATGACTCTACTGGTTGATCCATGTGTGGTTTGTGGAAAGAACACACATGCAATGACTGTAATGGATCCATAAGTGGTTTATGGAAAAGAACCCACATGCAATGACCAGTGGTTAATCCATGTGTGGTTTGTGGAAAGAACACACATGCAATGACTCTAGTGGTTGATCCATGTGTGGTTTGTGGAAAGAACACACATGCAATGACAGTGGTGGATCCATGTGTGGTTTGTGGATAGAACACACATGCAATGACTCTAGTGGTGGATCCATGTGTGGTTTGTGGAAAAGACCACACACATTCAATGACTCTAGTGGTTGATCCATGTGTGGTTTGTGGAAATAACACACATGCAATGACTCTAGTGGTTGATCCATGTGTGGTTTGTGGAAATAACACACATGCAATGACCACTGGTTGATCCATATGTGGTTTATGGAAAAGAACACACATGCAATGACCACTGGTTGATCCATATGTGGTTTGTGGAAAGAACACACATGCAATGACTCTAGTGGTTGATCCATGTGTGGTTTGTGGAAATAACACACATGCAATGACTCTGGTTGATCCATATGTGGTTTGTGGAAAGAACACACATGCAATGACTCTAGTGGTTGATCCATTTGTTAGTTTTAGTATAAGAACACATATGCACTGACTCTAGTGGTTGATCCATGTGTGGTTTGTGGAAAGAACCCACACGCAATGACAGTGGTCGATCCATGTGTGGTTTGTG
>CAJUXJ010000069.1:0-22393 GCA_910589775.1 Avena eriantha
CTAAGATTCATATATTGGGGATCATTTTCTAAGTTAGGAAATGTTCCGAGTATTTGTATGAGGATTCTAGAAGGTTTCGGAATGTTCCGGAAGGTTCTGGAAGATTCTTGGAGTTTGCTTGAAAACCAAGAAAGGGATCAAGGAGTCCTTGTGGGTCAAGACAAGGAGTCGTGGGGGAGGAGGACTCCTCCCCCCTCCAATCCGCCGGCCAAGGAGGGAGGGGAGTCCTACTAGGACTCCCCTCCAATGGCGCCTCCTCCCCCTTTAAATAGAGGGGTGGAGGCCCCCCCCGGCCCCCTCCACTCCAATCCCTAGCCGCCTCTCTCCTCCTCCTTTCTTCTGCACAGGTTAGGCGAAGCCTTGCAGAATTCTCTACTCCACCACCACCACCACGCCGTCGTGCTGCTGGGATTCGGTGGAGAAGATCTACTACCTCGCTGCTCGCTGGAACGGGGAGAGGAAGGTCTGCTTCGACTCCGCACGTGTGACCGACTGCGGAAGCGCTGCCGGAACGCGGCGCCGGAAGGATCGTCCACACGATCTTGAGATCGGCAAGTGATCGACACATCAACCACGAGATCCATCTCGTAACGCTTTCGGATCTACAGGGGTAGTACAGATCTATCTCGTTGCACATGTCTAATAGATTAGATCTTGGCTTTTATCCTAGATTAGATCTGGGTTTTGTTCGTTCTTGCGGTAGAAATTTTTTGTTTTCCATGCTACGAACCCATCAGTGGTATCAGAGCCGTGTCTATGCGTAGATCTGTTGCACGAGTAGAACACAATGGTGTTGTGGGCGTTGGTGCTCGTGCCGTCTTTTGCTTTGTGTACTTTGCATCTTGCGGCATGGTGGGATGAAGCGGCTCGGGCTAACCTTACATGTCATCGCACATGAGACTTGCTCCACGCTTGACGTGTAACTTGCTTTGCACAAGTGGCTTTGCGGGTCTGTCTGTCTCTCCCACCATAGTATAGATCCAATTTACACTTTGCACTTGATAGCACTTGTATCAACGTTGTGGTTCAGTTCGTAGGTAAGATCCGTTCTTATTCGAAAGCCCCAAACCACGTAAAACATGCAAAGAAAATTAGAGGCGTCTAACTTGTTTTTGCAGGGGTTTTTGTGATGTGATATGGCCATCATGTGATTGTGATTGTATTTGATGTATGCAATGATCCTTGTTGTAATATGGCAAACCGGCAGGAGCCTAATGGTTGTCTTTAATTCTGTTAAGACCTGCGTGTCTATTCATCTTGTAATAGCTTTATTCCAAGTAGTTGTAATAGTTGCTAGTGATGATGGACAACCATGAAGCGGCGCCACTGACCTTGACGCAATGCTGGTGATGATGGAGATCATGTTCGTGCTTTGGAGATGGAGATCAAAGGCGCAAGAAGAAAGGCCATATCATATCACACTAATTATGAATTGCCTGTGATGTTAATCCTTTATGCATCTGTATTGCTTAGATCGCGACGGTAGCATTATAAGATGATCCCTCTCACTAAATATCAAGTAATAAAGTGTTCCCTTAGTTGGCACCGTTGCTAAGACTCGTCGTTTCGAAGCATCTCGTGATGATCGGATGTGATAGATTCTACGTGTGCATACAACGGGTGCAAGCCAGATTTGCACATGCGGAAACTAAGGTTATCTTGACGAGCCTAGCATGTACAGACATGGTCTCGGAACACGGAATACCGAAGGTAGAGCATGAGTCATATAAATGATATGATGAACATGAAGATGTTCGCCGATGAAACTACATCTTCTCTCGTGAAGATCGGACTTGGTGTAGTGGACTTGGTTCGTGTAATCACTAAGACAATGTGAGGGATGTTGTTTTGAGTGGGAGTTCACCTAGTTAATTAAGTATTAAATTTGAACTCAATTCATCATAAACTTAGTCTAAACTACTTGCAAATTGTTGTAGATTATGGCGACCCCCTCCATCAATTTCAATGCGTTCCTAGAGAAAGAAAAGCTTAAGAACAATGGAAGCAATTTCACGGACTGGTTCCGTGGACTGAAGATCGTCCTCAGGGCTGGTCAGTTGACCTATGTGCTCGAAGCCCCTAGGTGACCCACCTGCAGAAGATGCCACCGATGACGTAAAGAATGTTTACGCCACTCGGAAAAATCATTACTCCACAGTTCAGTGTGCCATCCTGTACGGTTTAGAAGCGGAGCTCCAGAAGCGTTTTGGCACCACGACCCGTTCGAGATCATTAAGGAGCTCAGGCTATTTTTGAGACTCGCGCGGCCATGGAGAGCTATGAGGCCTCCGAAAAGTTCTTTAACTGTAAGATGGAAGAGGGAAGCTCCGTTAGCGAGCACGTGCTCACCATGTCTGGGTACGCAAACAAGCTCCAAGAGTGGGGATATCGATTCCTAATGAGTTGGGATTCACCGTCTCCTCCAATCACTGCCACCGAGTTATAAGAACTTTGTGATGAACTACAATATGCACTGCATGAACAAGACGTTGCCTGAACTATCGTCCATGCTGAAAACTGCTGAAGTGGAGATCAAGAAGGAGCACCAAGTGTTGATGGTCAATAAGACCACCAATTTCAAGAGACAGGGCAAGCCTAAGAACAAGGGCAACTTCAAGAAGGACGGCAAGAAAGCTGCCGCACCTGCTAAGAAGCCCAAGGCTGGTCCCAAGCCTGAAACTGAGTGCTTCTACTGCAAGGGTGCTGGTCACTGGAAGCGTAACTGCCCCAAGTACTGAGGCTGGATCTGAAGAACGGCAACATCAAGAAGAAAGGTATATTTGATATATATGTTATGATGTGTATCTTACTAGTAATCGTAGTAGTGCCTGGGTATTTGATACTGGTTCGGTTGCTCATATTTGTAACTCGAAACAGGAGCTGCGGAATAAACGAAGACTGGCAAGAGACGAGGTGACGATGCGCGTTGGAAATGGCTCCAAGTTTGATGTGATCGCCGTCGGCACGCTCCCTCTACATCTACCTTCGGGATTAGTTTTAAATTTGAATAATTGTTATTTGGTGCCTGCGTTAAGATGAACATTATATCTGGATCTTGTTTATTGCGAGACGGTTACTCTTTTAAGTCCGAGAATAAAGGTTGTCGATTTATATGAGTAATATCTTTTATGGTAATGCACCTGAGATGAATGGTTTATTCTTACTGAATCTCGATAGTAGTGATACACATGTTCACAACATAGATGCTAAACGATAAAATTGAATGATAATTCTACATACATGTGGCACTGTCGTCTTGGTCACATTGGAGTGAAGCGTATGAAGAAACTCCATTCTGATGGACTTCTTGAATCACTTGATTTTGAATCACTTGAAAGATGCGAAGCATGTCTAATGGGAAAAATGACTAAGACTCCATTCTCTGGTATAATGGAGCGAGCTACAGACTTATTGGAAATAATACATACCGATGTGTGCGGTCCAATGAGTGTAGCATCGCGTGGTGGATATCGTTATGTTCTCACTTTCACGGATGACTTAAGTAGATATGGGTATGTCTACTTTATGAAACATAAGTCCGAAACTTTCGAGAAGTTTAAGGAATTTCAAAGTGAAGTGGAAAATCATCGTAACAAGAAGATTAAGTTTCTGCGTTCTGACCGCGGAGGTGAATATCTAAGTTATGAGTTTGGCATGCATTTAAAGAAATGTGGAATACTTTCGCAGTTGACACCGCCGGGAACACCACAGCGTAATGGTGTGTCCGAACGTCGTAATCGAACTCTCTTAGATATGGTTCGGTCTATGATGTCTCTTACAGATTTACGCTATCGTTTTGGGGCTATGCATTAGAGACAGCCGCATTCACTTTAAATAGGGCACCATCTAAATCCGTTGAAACGACACCGTACGAATTGTGGTTTGGTAAGAAACCTAAGTTGTCGTTCCTTAAAGTTTGGGGTTGCGAAGCATATGTAAAGAAGTTACAACCTGATAAGCTAGAACCCAAAGCGGAGAAATGCGTCTTCATAGGATACCCTAAAGAAACAATTGGGTATACCTTCTATCATAGATCCGAAGGCAAAGTTTTCGTTGCCAAGAATGGATCCTTTCTTGAGAAGGAATTCTCTCGAGGAAGTGACTGGAAGGAAAGTAGAACTCGATGAGGTTATTGAACCTTCTCTCGGATTTGAGAGTAGCGCAGCACCAGAAGATGTTTTTGTGCCGCCTGCACCAATTGGAGAGGAAGCTAATGATAATGATCATGAAACTTCAAACGAAGTTGCTGCTGAACCTCGCAGGTCAACGAGGGTTCGTACCACTCCTGATTGTATGACTCTGCCTTGAACGTCATGTTGGTGGACAACGCTGATGACCCTGCGACGTATGAAGAAGCTATGGTGAGCCTAGATTCCGACAAATGGCTAGAAGCCATGAAATCCGAAATGGGATCCATGTACGAAAACCAAGTGTGGACTTTGGTGGACTTACCGGATGGCCGTAAGGCTGTCGAGAACAAATGGATTTTCAAGAGAAAAACAGATGTTGATGGTAATGTTACCGTCTATAAAGCTCGACTTGTCGCGAAAGGGTTCCGACAAATTCAAGGAGTTGACTATGATGAGACATTCTCACCAGTAGCGAAGCTAAAGTCTGTGAGGATTTTGTTAGCAATTGCTGCACATTTCGATTATGAGATTTGGCAGATGGATGTCAAAACGGCGTTCCTTAATGGTGACATTGAGGAAGAGTTGTATATGGTACAACCCAAGGGTTTTGTCGATCCTAAAGATGCTGACAAGGTATGCAAACTTCAGCGCTCCATTTATGGACTGAAGCAAGCATCCCGGAGTTGGAATCAACGTTTTGATAAAGTAATCAAAAACTTTGGATTTATACAAACTTATGGAGAAGCTTGTATTTACAAGAAAGTGAGTGGGAGCTCTGTAGCATTCCTAGTACTATATGTAGATGACATATTGTTGATTGGGAATGATATAGAACTTCTTAATAGTGTCAAAGCCTATTTGAATAATAGTTTTTCAATGAAGGATCTTGGCGAAGCGGCATATATTCTAGGCATCAAGATTTATAGAGATAGATCAAGACACCTAATAGCGCTTTCACAAAGTACATACTTAGACAAAGTTCTAAAGAAGTTTAGAATGGAAGAGAGCAAGAAAGGGTTCGTGCCCATGTTGTCAGGTAAGACCTTGAGTAAGACTCAAAGTCCAGCTACGGCAGAAGATAGAGAGAAAATGAATAATATTCCCTATGCCTCGGCCATAGGTTCTATCATGTATGCCATGCTGTGTACAAGACCGGATATAGCACATGCTGTTAGTTTGACTAGCAGATATCAAAGTGATCCTGGAATGGAGCACTGGACAGCGGTCAAGAATATCCTAAAGTACCGAAATAGGACTAAGGATATGGTTCTTTCTTATGGAGGTGATGAACAGCTTGTTGTAAACGGTTACACCGATGCTAGTTGGAACACCGATCCGAATGACTCGAAGTCACAATCGGGATACGTATTTATTTTGAATGGTGCTGTTAGTGAGCTAGAGGAGTGCTAAGCAAAGCGTTGTGGCGAAATCTTCAACTGAATCGGAATACATAGCTGCTTCGGAGGCTGCACAAGAATCCATATGGATGAAGGAATTCATTACTGAACTTGGCGTGGTTCCCAGTGCGTTGGACCCGATGGCCATCTACTGTGACAACACAGGTGCCATAGCTAATGCACAGGAGCCAAGGTCACATAGCAAGCTGAAGCACATCAAGCTACGTTTCCACGCTATTCGCGAGTATGTCCAAGATGGTGACATGAAGATTTGCAAAGTACACACTGATCTGAATGTGGCAGATCCGTTGACTAAACCTCTCCCTAGGGCAAAGCATGACCAACACCAGAACGCCATGGGTGTTAGGTATATTACCATGTAATCTAGATTATTGACTCTAGTGCAAGTGGGAGACTGTTGGAGATATGCCCAAGAGGCAATAATAAAAGTGGTTATTATTATATCTTTGTGTTTATGATGAATGTTTACATCCCATGCTATAATTGTATTATTAGGAAACACTAATACATGTGTGTTTTGTAAACATAAGAGAGTCCCTAGTAAGCCTCTTGTTGAACTAGCTTGTTGATTAATTGATTGATCATGGTTTCCTGATCATGGACATTGATGTGATTAATAACAAGGTTATATCATTAGGAGAATGATGTGATGGACACACACCCATAGTAAGCGTAGCATAAGATCAAGTCATTAAGTTCTATTGCTATAGCTTTTAAATGCATAGTAACCTAATCCTTCGACCATGAGGTTGTGTTAATCACCATCACCGGATGGGTACTTTGATGACATCAAACACCGCTTCGTAACTAGTGGTCATAAAGGTGTCATTGGGTATGCTGAAAGTATGTGTTGAAGCGCACTGGACCAAGATTGGGATTTGTCCATCCATATGATGGATAGATATGCTCTGGGCCCTCTCGGTGGAATGTCATCTAGTTAGCTTGCAAGAATGTGACTGGGTCACAAGGGACTGACATATCACGGAACGAGTAAAGAGTACTTGTCAGTACGAGGTAGAACTAGGTATGGAGATACCGACGATCAACCTCGGATAAGTATAGTATCGCGTGACAAAGGGAATGGTTTCGTATGTTTAATGGTTCTATCGATCACGAAGTCATCGTTGAGTATTGGGAGCCATTATGGATCTCCAGGTCCCGCTGATGGTTATTGATAGGAGATGTGTCTCTATCATGTCTGCATATTCACGAACCATAGGGTGACACACTTAAGGTTCGAAGTTGTTTTAAGTAGATATGGAATGTGCGTTGGGAGACCGAATGTTGTTCGGAGTCTCGGATTGGATCCAGGACATCACGAGGAGATCCGGAATTGTCCGGAGAATAAGATTCATATATTGGGGATCATTTTCTAAGTTAGGAAATGTTCCGGAGTATTTGTATGAGGATTCTAGAAGGTTTCGGAATGTTCCGGAAGGTTCTGGAAGATTTCTTGGAGTTTGCTTGAAAACCAAGAAAGGGATCAAGGAGTCCTTGTGGGTCAAGACAAGGAGTCGTGGGGGAGGAGGACTCCTCCCCCTCCCAATCCGCAGGCCAAGGAGGGAGGGGAGTCCTACTAGGACTCCCCCTCCCATGGCGCCTCCCTCCTTTAAATAGAGGGGTGGAGGCGCCACCCCCCTGGCCCCCTCCACTCCAAGCCCCTAGCCGCCTCTCTCCTCCTCCTTTCTTCCGCTCAGGCTTAGGCGAAGCCCTGCAGAATTCTCTACTCCACCACCACCACCACGCCGTCGTGCTGCTGGATTCTGTGGAGAAGAATCTACTACCTCCGCTGCTCGCTGGAACGGGGAGAGGAAGGTCTGCTTCGACTCCGCACGTGTGACCGACTGCGGAAGCGCTGCCGGAACGCGGTGCCGGAAGGATCGTCCCACTCGATCTTGAGATCGGCAAGTGATCGACTACATCAACCACGAGATCCAATCTCGTAACGCTTTCGGATCTACAAGGGTTAGTACAGATCTATCTCGTTGCACATGTCTAGTAGATTAGATCTTGGCTTTTATCTAGATTAGATCTGGGTTTTGTTCGTTCTTGCGATAGAATTTTTTTGTTTTCCTTGCTGCGAACCCAACATAAACTCCATGATCTACAAGTTCCACTTTTATTTCACACCGCTGGAATCCATAAGCAAAAGAACATGATATCAACTAGGTACAAGTACCAAATGAAGTGCTGAAAGCGGTCCCCATGATACATGGTTCGGCTAACTTCGACTCATAAAGCGCAAGCATATACGCAACAAAGAAGGACCCAATGGTTCAAGTTTATTAAGTGCAAGAAAGTAAAGTGTGCCATCAAGTTCGTGAGAGCTTTAATCACTCATTTTCACATAACAAGTTTAATTTGGGAGGTAGATAAAACAAGAATTTACTTGGAATAGCAATAATGCTACTAGGTAGGTATGGTGGACACAAATGGCAAAGGTTTTGGTTTAAAGGAGTGGATGCACGAGAAGAATACCCTCTCAGTACGG
Source organism: Avena eriantha (assembly GCA_910589775.1). NCBI lineage: Eukaryota > Viridiplantae > Streptophyta > Magnoliopsida > Poales > Poaceae > Avena > Avena eriantha. Next base: position 8,040 of record CAJUXJ010000069.1, read on the forward strand.
GTTTTTTGGCTAGCAAGTATAAGAGTTGAAGGAAACGAACAAACATACAAGTGATAAAGACAAACATGCAATCTTCCTTGGAAGAACAAAAGATCTTAACTAGAGAATACTAAACTTATGAGCAAATCAAGAAAGAAAGATGATGAAATTATTTTTCTCTAGAGTACTTCTATCTTTTCCTTTTTCTTTTCAACTCTCAAAAAGGTGTTGCTACTGACCGAGCCAGGTTTGCCAAAACCAACTAAATTAACTCAATGATCCAAAGTGCTACCAATACTAACAACAAGATCAATCATATAACCACGAATTGAAAACTAATATAAGCTATGCAAAAGAGTGAATGATAGAACTTCTCATTAATATTCCATAACGGAAACTCACACCAAGGGATACATATCTAACGAAAGAGGGTACACTTCCATAATGCAAACCATCCTACATAATAACTCCTCTATTCATGATATGACTCTACCAATAAGGTAAAAGATAGAAGATAGTGATATGATACCGCGGCACTCCCCCAAGCTTGGAACAAACCAAGGGGATGCCAAACCTAATGACGAGTTACTCCTTCGGTGGTGGTGGTATCCTCTTGATGAGCTCTTTGATCAGTTTCCCTAAGTCCTCAATCTCGAAGGTGAGATTATGAATCAGCTGTGAGTTTTGCTCAATGCGGCTCATAATCATTTCAGTTTTTGTATCCTAGCTCTTGTGATTCTTTTTCCATTCTTCCCACTTGGAGTCTTCTTTTCCTGCTTGGTTATGGATAAAGGTACAGAAGGTATTCTTGGTGTTCGGAGAAGGTGTCCGTGGTGCCAAGCAGTGACGCGGAGGCTTCCCTCCAGTTGACATCCGTGCAGTCCTTCTGATCCTGGCAGGGTTCGCCACCACTCCAATGCTTGCAATGGTAGTGCCGGTATGTGGGTGTTGGCCTTGCTCCTCTTCACCTTCACTCTTGATCTCCTTCTCCTTCCCGGGGTCTTGGAGGTCTTCCTCCATGGGATCCTTCCCTTTATCCTTGGCAGACACCATTGTGCTTCTAAACTTTCAAAGAGTATGTCCTGGCAGAAACAGATCGAAACAAAAACACGACGAAAACACGATATACGAACCTCGGGGGATCCGGGGGGTTATATATTACGAAGTTTCATATCAAAAGGAAGGTACTGGAAGAAAACGAGTCGGAGGCGGAGTCCGGGGTGGACTCACCACCTGGTGGCGCGGCCAGGGAGGGCCCGCGCCACAGGGTGGTGTAAGCCACCCTGGCTCCGTTTCCGTCCCCTTTTTCGCTTCGTAGCTTTCCCTTATTGACTAAAAACTGCAAAAAATATAGTTGGATAGTATTTTCGCGGAACTTTTCTTACCAGAACTATTACCTATTGGAAGACGGGACTCCGCAGGTCTCTAAATTTTGTATCTAGTAAATTCTTCCGGAGTCATCACTTGAATAACATCAATATCTTCATCTTCATATACTTATTACTTGAGTCATAAAACCTTTCTCTTCCTTATTACACCATTATCTCCACTTCCTGGAAATTTCTTTCACACAAACTTCACACAGTTCTCATTAGCAACATTAGTATAAGTGAAGTGATAAAACCTTTTGAGTCCAACTTCAACTGAAAACCGTCAAAACAGAAGCTACTGTAGCAAATCTTCTGAAGACCCAAAACGAATTCAAGAAGGAAATCGAATAAAGAAGCAAATGCAAGATTGGCAAAATCTGTCAAAACAGACCAGCAGGTAAAGATCATTTTCTTCGAAAATCTTGTGTTGCTCAAATCAAAAAGTGCAAAAACTAACAAAAGTTAAATAACAACCTAGGGCAGAAGCACAAACAATTATAGCTCAATCCGACATACAGAGATCTCTCACGAATTTTTATGGTGAAGCACAAAAATCTGTTTCAGGACAACAAATTCCCCAAATATTATTTCTCTCTCATTAGAGGTTGATCTTGACACAAAAACCAAACAAAACAGATAAGGAGCGATTATTACCGAAGTAATAACTTCCAAGACTCAAAGAAACAAAAACAAACTAAAAGCAAAAACAAATTGGGTTGCCTCCCATAAAGCTCTTTCTTTATAGCCATTAAGATGGGCATGATAATTTTGAAGAAGCTCTCATAGGGATGTGAATTGAAGTGAAAGAGAGCATTAAGAAGCAAAAACACACACACATTTAAGTCTAACCCACTTCCTATGCAAGGGAATTTTGTAATCAAACAAGTGTTGAAACCTAAGGCAACTTGCATAAGAAGGCAAAAGAAGTGCGACATAAAAACTTTCAGCATAAAACGAGGAATGTTGATATTATTGAGATACATAAGAACACTTTTCCCTCTCTCATAGTAACTTTCAGTATCATGCATAAACTTAACAATATAGATATCACAAGGACCATCATAACAATGATATCTTATTCTAACAGAAAACGCATGAATACTAGCTCTCATAGCACTACTATGTGAAACAACATTAGAGGTATCCTTACAAAGGATAGTGTGTCCCTCTTCCTCATACTTAGTGACAAAGTCTTTCACATTTGCTATTATAGGTTCATCAACTATTTATTTATCAGGTTCAACAGCTTTTTTCATACTTTCATCTACCATACTAGCCATCATAGAATGTTCCTTTACCTTAACTGGAAAAGGCATTTTCTCAATATAAGGTTTAGGTAAAACATGATTAGCAGTATAAACTTCAGTATTTCTTGCAGGAACACTCTCAGCAACATCTTTATAAGGTTCATGATACTTATTCCACTTCTTTTTAGGCACTTCAATGTAGGAAGCAAAAGCCTTAAAATAAGAAGCAATAGCTTGAGAGTCTAGAACCATAAGCATTTTTAATATTTTGGAAGTCATCAGTTCCCATAAAAGATTCAATGCATTCATAATCATAATTTATACCTGACTTTCTACCTTTGTCATTCTCCCAAGCTTTAGCATTGTCTTGAATACGATCTAGAAGGTCCCATTTAGCTTCTTCTTCCATGCGAGTGAATGATCCAGCACAAGAAGCATCCAATAAATCCTTGTCATGTAGAGGGAGCTTTGCATAAAAGTAATTGATAATAATATTGTTGGGGAGCTCATGAATGGGACATTTGAGCATTAGTAACTTCAATCTCCCCCAAGCTTGAGCTGTACTCTCTCCATCAAGAGGCCAAAAGTTGTATATTGATTCCGATCTTTATGAATCTCACTAGGAGGATAAAACTTTGAATAAAAGAGAGGCACTATTTCCTCCCCATTCCAGAGCTTGACCATTCTTCATCAGCTTATACCATTCCTTAGCTCTTCCTTTCAGTGATAATGAGAATAAATTCTTCTTAAATTGATCTGTAGTAATACCTGCACACTTGAACAACCCGCATAATTCGTGTATAAAGAGTAAATGATCACCGGGATGGATAGTTCCACCCCCAACATAGTAGTTATCCATAACATGATCAATAATTCTTATAGGTATTTTGAAAACATCATTCTCAGCAGGTGGTGGCATATCTACTACCTTAGTGGTTGGTAGTAGCATTACCAAATAAGAAACTCAGTGAATTATCCATAACGAAAATAAAGAAACTAGCAGAAGTAAACAATACTCATAGTAGAAGTTTCCTTTACCAGTTCCACTCTCCAATAGCGCTTCACTCCCCGGCAATGGCACCAGAAAATAGTCTTGATGACCCACAAGTATAGGGGGGTGTATCACAATATTTTCGATAAGTAAGAGTGTCGAACCCAACGAGGAGCAGAATGTGCTGGCTAGTGGTATGGATCAGGAATTCTCTGCAAATACTCAGCAAATGGATTTTTTAGGGGTTTTCGATAAAGAAAGTAAACAAAGTACGAGTAAACAAAAGATAGTAGGAATAAATGCAGCAAGTGGCGTAATCCTTTATGCAGGAAAGAACAAGCCGGTTGTATTACTTAAGATGACCAAACGTTCTCGAGGACACATGGGAAGACTGTCAAGTGTTTTCGCTTCATATAGTTGATTAATCTTCTTTAGCTTGCTAAGTGTTGTGTGGGTGAACCTGTGCTAATGTACCGCCCCCATCCAAGACTAATACATACTTGTGATTATACCCCTTGCAAACATCCGTAAGTACAAGAAAGTAATTAAGGTAGAAAACCTAACCACAGCTTTAAACTCTAAGACCCTTACGTCCCTTGTGCAATGGTTTTCTAACGGGGGTTCAGGTTTCTGTCACTCCGGCAACCCCTACGATTAGTAGCCAATACACAATGCATTCCCCTAGGCCCATATAGGTGAAGTGTCATGTAGTCGACTTTCACATGACACCACTAGAAGAAGTACACCACAACTTAAATAACAATCTATTGAATCTTTCTCAACGCAACTCCACTACTAACAACAAGACTTCTCACATGTCCTCAAGAACAAAACAAACTACTCACAAGACATCATATGGATCATGATCAGAGATGGAATAATGATGTATAACAATCTGAACATAAACAATAATTCAATGGTTCACTCAACAGCATCAACTACAAAGAGTAATCAACACCGGGAAAGTTTCCCCTATGAACTAATGCAAGATTCAACTCAATTGTTATAGCAATATGGAGATGGTGATAAGGGTGTTGTTGTTGATGATGGTGGTGGTGATGATGATGATGATCCCGATGAAGTCCAGCTTGATGGTGGTGTTGATGGCGACGATCTCCCCTCTCCAGGGAAGGAATTCCCCCGGCAGAAATCTGTGTGCCGAGAGATGAGAGATCTTTCTGTCTCGGTGTTTTCCGCCCCACAGAGGCGGCGAAATCTTTCTGTGGTCGCTCCCCGAGTCTTAGGTTTCAGGAGGATGATATACGCCAGAGGGGAGAGGCTGGAGTGGGCCAGGACGGTCACACCACCTCCAGGCGCGGCCTAGGCCTGCCCGCGCCATGGGGTGGTGTGGGCCCCCTATGGCCCACCTCCACTCCCATCTTTGGCATCCTTAGTCTTCTGGAAAAATAGGATTTTCTGTATATTTTCCCGGATTTTCTGATCTTCCCGAATTTTGCCTCCAAACAGCACCTTTTCCATCAGAATCCTGACTGCCGCTCGGTCCATGCCTCCAAAAGACATCAACCATGCCAAAAACAGATGAAATACATAAGTATCACCTCTCAATACGAAATATATCAATGAATAATAGTGAATTAAGACATAGAATAGTGATGCAAAAATGGACGTATCAGCTAACCTGGAGGACCCGGGTGCGCGGCGAGCTCGGCGAGGCGGCGCTCCTCGAAGAAGTTCTCCCAGAACGCGAGGTTGCCGGGGTCCTCGGCGAGCTCGGGATCTCGGCCTCGCCCGCTGATGGCGGCCTAGATCTCGTCCACCATCTCGTGGTCCATCCGGCATCGACGGCACCGGTATGCCGGCGGCGCTGAGCTTCCACCGGGTGGAGCAGCGGAAGTCCGGTGGCGCCATGTACCTGGCGTCGTGGATCATCCTGGCCTCCCACTGCTGGAGCTTTCGCCGGCCGAAGCCGTTTGCCACCGCGGGATCCCCTGGGTACCCTCTCCGCCATCTTCCTCTTTGTCGATTGTTTTCTTTCGCCGGAGTTCAGGGTGGTGCGGGTTGGAGGTGTGCTACGAGTCGGCGGTGCAGCCGTGTTTTATAGGCCTAGCGAGGTGCGGCGAAGGCAGGAGGGGTGTAGCGGCGAGGGCGGGAAAAAGGGGAAGCGGCGGGAAGTTAATGCTCGCCGGTCCGTCGCGGGAGCCGAGGCAACGGTGGCGCGCCATTACAGCGACGCTTGGTCAACGAGACAAGTGGTTAATGTTCGGTGGTCTTCGTGGCGTCCCTATACAGGAGGATAAGGACAACTTAGCTTCTGCCAGCTGACTGGGCGGATCCACTCGCCGAACGGCTCTTTTCCCGTCGAAATCGCTTCGTCCGGCGTTTCCCAGCGCGTTCCTGTCGCCCTGGGAACGACCTGGGAAGCCCGGACGTATTTTGGGCCAAATCGATTTTTTTTACACACTGATGACCCTCTGCAATTCGCCATCGCCAAAATACCCCCCTCGCGCCACAAAAGCCAAAAATGCCCTGGCGGAGCGCTGATAAGGCGAAAGTGTCACCTCCCGCCACGGGGGGGTGGCGGGATGTTCTCCTTCTGCCTTTGGCGGTGGCGGAATGACACCGTGGGGCCCACCAACGCGCTGCGGCGAAGTCGAACCTCCGCCAGCGCCAAGTCGAACCCTCCCAGCTGGCCCGGCCATGGGGCCCCAACAAACTCCCGCCACCCCCTGTGGCCGGAGGAACATAGGAAACATCCCGCCACCCTTGTGTGCGGATGGTGACACGTGTCGCTCTTTTCAGCCCTCCCGCCAAGGCATTTTTGGCTTTTGCTGCGTGAGGGGGGTCTTTTGGCGATGGCAAATTGTAGAGGGGCATATTTGATAAAAAATCGCCAAATCCGAAACCTGGGTCCTAGGAACACGACTGGGCCGAATTTCGACGTCCGTGCCTGGACCTAAAACGGCCCTGGCAACGGCGTGTTGAGAAGCCGAGTGGAGATACTCTTAGTCCCAGCATTTCTTTCACGGATAGTTTTACGCTGCGTCACACCCGGGCGATAAATGGTGGACTTCGGCAGTGTTGCATTATTGCATACACACGCTGAATGCATATGTGCTTCGGTCTCCCCGGCATGAGGAGCGATCAGTCTTTGCATACGAGTGAGCGATGTTAACGAGGATTATCGACGTGATCACGAGCTTCATTCAGTTCCTATCATGCGTGCACTCCAAGTTTCCACGGATAGGCTACGGAGCGGTCACATCTTAAGGGGATAAACATGATCTCCAGTTCGGACTTGGGCAGTGGGATGCATACATTACACACTGACATACTACTAGTGCTAGTAAATGCAGACCGCCCCAGTTCATTTCGTCTTCGACAGTAGATCGACTAGTAGTGGCGAGATTGCCTGTTGAGCTGCAGGGGAGCACAGCGTCACATGAAGTGGCCGAAGTGTATCTAGACCAAGCTCTCGCACGTGCCGTTGACGGCTTGCCGCTCGATCTCATTTTTTTGAGATTTCAGCAGGTTACCCCAAGGAAACTGTACGGGCAGAGTTGGAGGGAAGCTCTGAAAGAAAAACAAGAAGAACAACAACAATCTAGCAGCTAACTAAGAAAAAGCTTTAATCAAGTCCTTGAAACCTATGTAAGACTTTCTAGTGGCCTTGTAGGACAGAAGAGCCAGTTCATCTTTGAAAATCTTTTTAGATCTGTACAGATTGGGCTCAATATCCTTGAAGATGTAATCGTTTCTCCCGCACCAAATCACCCAGCAGATCAGCATAATAATTTCCAGAGAGAAAGGTTGTCCAATAATACTTTTCAGACTGGTGATGAAAACAATAGGCAGGGTCAGATCATTTGCCATTGCAGGAGGAGACCAACCTGGGCAAAGCTAGTTCCAGCAGGCTCGAGCAAAATGGCATTGGAAGAACAAATGATTTCTGGTTTTCAAGTTGAAGACCCCCACACATAGCACATGCATAAGTTGGCATGAAAAAGTTCTTTCTCTGCAGTAGTTCTCTCGTGTTAAGCCTATTTTGCAGAAGAAGCCAGAAGAAGACCTTGTGTTCTGACTGACTACAGGTTTTCGAAACCTATTTGATAGAGGGGCAAACAAAACTCTGCCCCATTGTGAGTTTGTAAACAGCTAAAACTCTTAGAGTAGAGGCATTACCCAGAAACTGACCACTGATCATGATCAGAGGAAATAGGAATGGCTTGGAGGAGCTCCTGAAATACCAGAAATTCAGATTAGGCTTCTTGTGAAAGGGGCAGGTGAAACAGAGCAGCAAAATTGTTTGCTGACAAGCATTATTGATTGAAACAGAGTCCTCTCTAGCAAAGGAAAAGAGGTGGGGCAATTGCTGGTTGAGGACCGACTGAGACCATTTATCATGCCAAAGAAGCACAGAGGAGCCAGAATTAATAGAGCAACCCGCAAACCGCTCGATCTCATCACCTCACGAAAATCCCGTCTGCTGATCTGCACTCACTCGAAACGGGAATCACTCTTCCACTAAAAATCTAACACCACCACCTATAGTCGGATCAAATCGAGCATCGCTTTCGTAGAATCACCGGAGATACTCAGGAGCGTGAAAGAATGAAAAGAAAAAGGAGACTACGCGCGCGGATCGCCTAGTTTTTTTGGGGGAAATGATTCAGTCCCCCGGGGATAAAAACATCTGCCTTATCTTCTCCCGTTCGCCCTCGTCTTCTCCACGCGCCGTCGCCCCACACCCAGTTCCTCTTCCCCATCCGCAGTTGCCTCTACCAAACAATGCACTGTTGCATCCCCTCCTCTTCCTCCGGCACGCACGCCCTCCCCCCCATCGCCAGTGGCGCCACCAGCCACGGACGCTGCGCAAGCCACACGCGTCGCCCTCCTCGCCGTTGCGTTCCACCCACTACACCTCCTCCCACGCCGCTTCATCTGCCCCACCAGGCCTGCTGCCGGTGTTGCTACCGGTGGTAGAGCCTCTTCTACAACGGTTGGCCAACCTTGCTACAAGAGGTAGCCGACCTTGCTACCTATTGTGTGGGGGGGGGGGTCTGCTGTCGCCGGTGCACCTGTGGTCGGACTCTGCTACAACGGCCAGCCGACGTTGCTATTTGTGGTGGGGGAATCTTCTATAATGGGCGGCCAACCTTGCTACAAGAGGTGGCCAACCTTGCTACCTATGGTGATGGGGTCTGTTGTCGACGGTGCACCGGTGGTCGGGCTCTGCTACAACGGCCGACAGACGTTGCTACTTGGTGGGGGGGGAATCTGCTGCAACAGGTGGTTGACGTTGCTAGCTGGGATGGTCGGCTCTGCTGCAATGACTGGTCATCTTTGCTACAAGGGGCGACCGGGATTGCTATTTGTGGTTGGGTAATCTGCTACAATGGATGGCCAACATTGCTACCGGTGGTGAGGGAGCTCTGCTACAAACAGCCGACCGGCCTTGCTTCCGGTGGTGGGGGATCTGCTACAAGGGGCGGGCGGCCTTGCTACCGGTGACAACTTGTGCGATCACGGGTGCTACCCAGTCAGAGGCGGTGGTGGTTGGTGAGGTCTCAAGTCAGAGTTTCGAGGACTGTGGGTACGAGTTGAAAATGGATGTTGCCGGCGCACTAGCGAAGCCACGAAGATGGCGATGTCTTCTCCGGTGATTGTGTCATTTTCCGACGACGTTTTTTGGGAGGCGAGAGGCAACATGCTATGTGGCCTATTTTTTCGTTCGTGGGAGAGAGAAAGATGTGGGAGAGAGGAGAGGTGTACTAATGACTGTAAGTGCACATATCGTTTGTAGATAGTTTCGAAATAAAGATATCGATCCCACAGGGAGCAGGGAGTCTGAAGTCTAATAACTCTTGAATTAAATACTACAACAGAAATGCTAAATAAAGTTCTAAGTAACAAGATAAAATGCGAGTATTGTATAAAAAGGTGTTTTGGGGGGTTTTTTGTATAAGAGAACAATAAGTAAAGTAAAACACTGAATACAGAAAGTAAGTATCGCGTATGTAGAAGAGATTGGAACTGCAATAGGGGAAAAGGCATTCTCCGGAAGTAGTGGATACACCTCTAGCATTATAAGGAGTTAAGGTAAAGATTATTATCATGAACATTCTCAACTATGTATGTGTGGGAGGAACTCTGTATTTGGACAAATACGCAGCAACCACTACTCATATCATCCTTATAACCACACCAGACAGCAATCGACATCAATCAAATTACTATGCTATTAGGGGACTTAATCCCGTAGGATGTATCCCATGGCATGGATAGTGTGTTCCGTGAGTTTTCCTCGCTTCCCAAATTGATACGTACGGAATGCCAACAGTTTTATAGTCATTGTAAGTGCTAACACACATCCGTCTACCAATAAGTAGTTCCCTCCATCAAGTTCCCATAAGAGGCAAACATTGAGAGATTGATTTCTCCCAACATCAAGATAAAGACAATCTAACACATGGTCATAGCGATGAATATCATAATAAAATTTATCTTATTTCAGTCTCATACTAAGGTTTCTCCATCTTCCAGAACTAATGAGTCTACTCAGACATGGAGGCATCAACATCATAGAAATAACAATGAAATCTATTATAGATGAATAGTACTTGTATAAATCCACAACGAGTACATAAATTACAACAAGATCTAGATAAGATATAGATGGGATGGATGGAGATGGTGGTGATACAACGGTTATGATATGAAGATCAATGCCTTAGCCTCCCCGGATCTGCGCAGGCGAAGATGGATCCCTGGTGGACGGAGTTTCCCCTCCAGATGCCTTCCGGAGGTGAGGTTTCGGCGTTTCTGGTTGTTCTATATGTCGTCCCTCCGATCCAGTTGCACGGGGTGAAACTATTTGAGGAGACGGTGGCGGCGCCAACTATACGACGGGAACTATACGGTCGGAAAATTATTCCCGCCATATAGTTGGTCATTAAACTCTCTACATGCCTCGATCGCTTCGGATTTTCTTCTGGTATTATTGATATTTCCCAAATAAGCGATTTATGTTGTTTTTGACTCATTTTCTCCCTAATACAACTGCTCCAAGAATTGTGTCTATTGTATCCATCATCTGTCCTGATCCTGGTGAAAATAGACATAAAATATGCGCATGAATGCCGTAAAATATTAAGATCCTACAACTATAATGCAAAATAATAATATAAAATATGATGCAAATATGTACTCATCATGTACGCGCGGGGTGCCTTAGTTGACCTTGTCCAAGGACACATGTCAGGCTCCCAACCCCGGGGATCGGGGGTTTTGATCCCGGGGGACGCCTAGGGCTGTCCTTCTTTTTATTTCCCTTTTTTAAGGAGAGAGCTCGGCCGGCCGGTAACATAAAACTCTACGCAAATTCGGCTTATCGGTCGTGGATTTTGCGACCAGAACTGTCGGTCGAGGAATTAGGGCAACTCCAACGACCCCCCCCCCCCTCCTCCCCCGCCGCAAATGAACCGGGTGGGTCCAAACATGTCCAAACAGACTGAAATCACGGCCCAACGGTGGCCCGCAAATGGAGCCGGACCGTCGGATCGCTCCGTTTTGGCGCATCCACAGCCCAAGTTTGGGCCGGATGACGGCTCGCGTGTCCATGCTTGTCCTCTCACGGGCCAGTAGTTATAGAAAGAAATTGCATTGATAGTTGCTGGGAACCGGTACTCCAAATTTAAACAACAATGAATTAACTAGGAAATTATCTAATAGTTTAAGTGTGGTGAGCTAGGACTCTGTTGAGAACATCTGTCACGCAGATGTGGGCCTTTGTCGCTGACTGTCGGTGCTCAGGGGTCGGGCGATGTCGACTTGCGCGTGCGCTATGCCTTGGGCAGTGGCGGGTGGTGAGCAATGGTCTAGACACACGTTGCCTTGCCAATTGATTAACGTTTCCTGTGATACAGTGTGCTGGTGGGACCACATGAGGACCAAAACATCCCGATCTGTCTCCCTCGGTCTCCCCTCCCAGTATATGTTCTTCTTCACACGAGTTCCTCATAGAGATGCAGCGCTAGGGTTGGCGTCACGACGCCGCCGGGGCAAGGTTGCCGCCTCCACACCTCGCCCTCTTCGTCGTGAGCGGTGGCGGAGAAGGACCACACCACCTTGACCAGGTTGCAACACCTCCGGGATCTGTCCTTCTCCGGATAGGTTGCCGCCTTCATATCCCCCAACCTTCTTCGTTGCGAGCGGTAGCGGTAGCGGAAGGACCACACCTCCTTGGGCTAGGATGCAACACTAGAAGTATGAGCGGGGATCATCGCCAGGCGCACCTCTCACTGTCTCCCTTACACACAGATTAATCTCCGCCCTCTCTCTCTGCATCTTAATCTCAACTCATCCCACCTCTTTGATCCGCTCTGAGCAAGCACTAGGAGCACTCCAAGATGTCGTCCATGGCGAGTTTATATGCCACGCAGAAGGAAATAAGGCTGAAATCCGGAGATAAATGGTGTTACAATTTTATTTCCCGTGACATGCAATTGAGCTCAGGCTACAAATGCAAGGAAAATTCTAGCCCCTTTTACGGAAAATATATTGTTGATTCTTTGCTCGCTCTGTTTCACACATCATGCTTCTGCTATTCTTAATCTTGAAATTTTTACGTAAGGCGGTGTCTCGCCCTCCTTCAGAGAAAATATTGCTACTGCGTTTTCTGTTAACATATCATGCCGATGCTATTGTTACGGCTGTTGTCGTTTACATGGTTTTAAGCTAATAGATTATTTTAAGTTTGTGATACTCAGTGTTGTTGTTGTTTATTCATTTGACCAAGCTGGAATAGTGTCATTTTGTTGTGATTGATCATCAATTTTTTTCTGTATTGCGTATTGCCTGCTGTTACTACTTCTCCATTCTTTTTGTAGACACGGATTATATAAATGGGGTTATTCAAATGTGTAAAGTGCGAAATATCTCATGGATGAACCAAGACAAGCAAAAGACATGTAGCAGAGTTGAGGCTACACAAGGATATGCTCAACCACGTGATCTAGAGTGCAAGGCTGCTCCTCTTATCTGCTGAAAGAAAAACTGAACCTTCTGTACAAAAAATTAGAGATCGATTTATTTTCCTTCTTCTTGGTTGATGTTCAAGCCAGGTTTTGCACCGAGGGGAGGTGAGTGACAACTATGGAAATCTCAAATGAGTGTGACAGGTGAACACAAATTTAACGATTCATGACCCTGATTTAATTTGATAGTGCATGGCAGTGAGCACAAATTGCATATACCTTGCACATTATGAGTGCCTAACTATAGTATAGTCTTGGGTCTAAATAACTATAGGCTGGAATTGAAATGTGAAGTCCTCTTTGGAAAATGTATTGTGTAACTATAGTACTCTTTCGGCAAATTATGTCTATAATTGCATGTAGTGATGTTCTCTTTACTTAACCTAATCTTACATGTTGATTTAACACCTTATTTAAATACACCAAAGGTTCTTTTCGCTGTTTAGAAAACAAAAGGCTACAACCTACATCTCTCAAAGAAAGTACACCGTTCGGACCATTTAAGCTTAAAGTTAGATCCAAATATTTCTTCCGATACGAACATGATTTAACGGTGTTTCCATCTTAAGAATTTTTAACATATTGTACACTTAAAGCAGCTTGGTTTTTTCTTTTGCAGAGCACACTTCATAGTTGGGCTTCAGGATATGCTTAGTAGAAGTATTGGTATAATATGTGCATCATTTGTACATGACTAGAGTCACGAGTGATGGAATAAGGATTCTAGGTCGAGGTCACAATTTGCGGAAACATGGATACTATTCTGGCTCTTGAAAATAGAGTATACTCCATTATTATATGATTATATCTAGGTACTAAATACACAAGATTGTACGTATAAGTTACTTTTTGTGGTTACTTAATTCATGTTCACATATGTACATAATTTCTATTTTAATGTAAGCCGTCAACAACCCATAGAAACTAACATGAAAAAGTATGCCTTGAATTTGAATTTCTCTTGGATAGATTATGTAGCTCTATCATTTTGAAGGAGATATGCCCCAGAGGCAAATAACAAAAGGATTTTATTGTCATATCTCATTAGTTCATAATAGTTTTATATCATGCTATAATTGTATCAAACGAAAACATTGATACAGGCTGCCACGGGTCGGCCCACCCGGGTGCACCCAGTCAGCCCAGCCGACTGGCACTGGTTTTTCCTTTATTTCCTTCATACTTTTAGTTCCACATGGAGCACCTAAAGGGGACGACACACCTCCCTTCCCCTATATAAAGGGGTGCCATGTGTAGCATCCCAATTGTCTAACAATTGTAATGCTACTTGGTCTAGTAAGATAATGGCTACTTCCTATATTAATTGTTGTATCATAATTATATCATGCTCATGTCATCATGCCACCTTGCATTTGAGCATCATATAAAACCCTCTTTCTTTTGGTTTTTCTCTCATATGCATTATTAATTGTATTTGTCTCTTGATATTGTATTTGGTTATTGATATATTGTTCAAATGCCCAAGTTGAGTTGGGGCAATCTTTTATTTCAATTCCATCACCTTTCTTTTCCACACTTTATAATTCACACCATCCTACTAGTCCATGAGCTTGTTTGTCTTTATTTTGGTTTTATCTAGCTCATGGGAAATAGGGTGGATCTAGTTCTTAAATTCTCTGGCTTGGCCTTGTTTCCACTTCTTGGGAATGCATAAGTATAATGCCATATCATTAGTTTGTTCTCACAAAATAAATCATGGCATTTATAATTTTGCATGGGCCATGCAACCTTCTTCACCACCTTTGCTCTCGTT
>CAJUXJ010000070.1:0-19975 GCA_910589775.1 Avena eriantha
TTGTGGCTGCCGTTAGAAGGGGCCCTGTCTGTCCACCATGTATGTAGCTCCCGCTGCTAAGGGCCCTCGCCTGCTCCTAGCCATGGTACTTCCACCGAGGTTGATCCAGCTAACGATGACGCTGGTGATGGCGGCGGTTGGCATTGGGGCTTGGTCTGATGGTGCCGCTCAATCTCTCGAACCTCTGGGAGTTTTCTATCCTGAAGAACCTGATGATGGCAAAGTAATCGTTCGTATCGGTTTCGCGGATTATACTGCATGCAAAATTAGATGATGGCACAGAAAAATTCTATGACGAGTTGATGTAATCCTTGGCAGATACGACCATGAAGTGGTTAGAGTTATCTGACATGATGGCATCATTACGTGTGAATTTTGTGGGGGTCCTCCCAGGAAGCACGTTTGTTATATTATGGTTACAGGAGCAAAAAGGCTATCGAAGTGAAAGATACCAGGGATTTAGTCGTACCGTTTACAAGGAAACATTATAAGGAGTGAATTTTACTTCCACTTGGTAGTGCTCACGGTTGGAGAGGAATTGGAACTGACAATAGAGATGATGGAATTTTAGAAGGCAGGGTGACCTGATCCATGGCATCACTGGGGCTGGTGCGACTGAGGGTGGCTTCGAAAGAGGAGAGTCTTACAAAGGAGCGTCATAAAGAGGATCAGGAAGAGCATCCCCAGAAAAGGGACCCGAAGAAGAACGTCACCACGGAGACCATGCCAGAGAAGAGGACGCCAAGAGTCGCACGACAAAAAGGCAACAGCCACGCCAACAAGTACACCCCTGAGATTCAGTCAAGATGCCACACCGAACGGTAGCAGCAAAAACGCTAAGAGGGCTAGCACGGTGGTGAACACTCCCAGGAGTGGTAGCAAAGAGCGGAATGGCTAACACAGAGGCTACCACACCTAGTGGGAGCAAAAAAACACTACTTGGAGCGGAACACGCCCCGCTGTCAGGAATTATCCCAGCACGAAGGAGAAACACGCCCAATAGTAGCAGCAAAGGGCTAATTTGGAGCGGAACACGCTGCTGAGGTCAGGCAATATGCCAGCACGAAGGAGAACGCGCCCATAGTAGCAGCAAAAGGGCTAATTTGGAGCCGAACACGCCAGTGGGTCAGGCAATAATGCCAGCACGAAGGATAACATGCCCAATAGTAGCAGCAAAAGAGCTAATTCAAAAGAAGAACACGCCGCAGAGGTCAGGCAATAATCCAACACACACCCTGGAGCCAACACCTGTGAGGGGAGCAGTAAGAGATCACACCAAGAAGCGGCAGCAAAGGCCTAGTTCGATGGGGAATGGAACGCGATGTTAAGCCCTACTGATACCATCAGGAAAGATTACATCAGGAAGGAGGATGTACACAGGAAGAGAAAGAGGGTTCTGTACACTCAAGATGAATTGATTCTGACTGTTGTTTGTCCACTGAAGTACCAGGGATGCGTGCAAACGTAAGACCACCCCATGTGGTTGAAGTAGAACCAACCGAGTGTCTTGGAGAAACAGAGTTGCCGGTGAGGTGGACTGGGGCAATGTTCCTGTCCATCCGGGTGGAGACGATGGTGCAGCCCCACCCATGGGAGTCAATATGATGTGTGTAGTACTAGGCATTAGAGACGATGGCGAAGATTCTGAATCAGATGAAGAAGCAGGCACTGTAGAGGATCAAGAATCTAGTGATGATGAAATAGACGAGGAACGAACGATGAGGCTGTGATTCTAGTTGATGATTTGGGTGTTGAAGTATAAGAAATGAAACATGACCACGAGTATCCTATAATTTCGGTCGGCACCGAGTTCAGGAGCATGCATGAGTTCAGGATGTCATTCCGGCATTTTTGTATCAAGGGGGAGTTCGACGTTTATCGACTGAAGAACTCTGCCGAGAGGTATGAGGCCGTTTGCAAGTTAACGTGGATGAATGGACGGGCCGAGGTACATTGTCCATGGAGGATCACAGCGAGATCCTACCTGCGTCGACTGCAATTAGGGTATTGGGGCAATGAATGCAGCAAACCATTAGAACTCTCTCTCTCTCTTTTCACTCTAAAACTACAATTGATGTGCGATATCTTTCTGGCAACTAGTCGACTCCACTTATCTTTTAAATGAATCTGTGTTGCAGGTGAACAAATGGGCCCTCCACACATGTGTCCGACAGGCAGCAAACTGAAATCCTCAATGGCTGATACGGAGTGGGTGGCTATGCAATCTATGTCCATACTAAAGGATAACCCTAAGGAGATCGCGAAGAATATTCAGACTAGCCTCAGTTCTAAATACAAAATTGTCCTTCCGTATTACACGGTTTGGAAAGGTAAAGAAAGCTCTGGGGTCTTGCACAGGGATTGGACCAATAGCTTCAGGATGCGTGACAACTTCAAGGCGGAGGTACAAGCTAGGTGTCCGGGGAGTGTTGTGGAGATTGACACCGAATCAGAAGGTGGTAAAATATATTTCAAAGATTTTTCATGGCGCTTAAACCTTGCATCGATGGATTCAAGGGCGGCTGTAGGCCGTATCTGAGTGTAGACACCACTGTCCTAACTGGCAAATGGAAAGGCTGCCTGCCATCTGCCACATCACTTGATGGTCACAACTGGATGTTCCCAGTGGCATTCGGGCTGTTTGAAACAAAAACGGAGGAAAACTGGGTCTGGTTTATGAGGTAGCTCAGGAGATCAATAGGCCACATGGATGCATTGGCTATATCTATGGATGCATGAAAAGGGCTGACGAATGCAGTGAAGGAGGTGTTCCCGCGAGCTGAAGGTAGAGAATGCCATGCCCATATGATGCTCAACTTGTACTCACACTACGCAAGCAGTGTATTTTGTTACATGTTTCCTGCTGCTAGAGTTTACAAACCTAGTAGCAACGATTATTTCATGAGCAAGATTTTTGCCGAAGCCCCCGAACTTCCAGAGTACTTAGCCATCCATCATTCACAGCTATGGAAGAGGAGTCAATTCAACCTTGACATCAAAGTTGAATACATAAACAACAACCTTGCAGAATGCCTGAATAACTGGGTGAAGGACATAAAAGTGCGTCCTGTTCATATCTTGATGGACAACATACGTGGTATGATCGTGAAGCTGTTAAATATAAGGAGAGAGATCGGTAGGAGACTTAAAGGACATATGCTACCGCCAGTTGTACAGCAACTGCACAAGAGAAGCCGAGGACTTGCTCATCTTAAGGTTCTACCGTCAACCAGCAGAAGCTGTGAGGTGGTCGATATGTCCAAGAGTGGCAAAAGGGATGTTGTGAACATCCAACTGCGAGAATGCACCTTCTTGGAGTGGCAGCATACCGGGAAACCTTACGACCACGCCTTGGCCTTCTTGGTGAAGAAAAGAACTCTACCACATTTGGCTCAGTATTTTTCAGACTACTACTCTATGGAAAAGTTTAGAGTTGCATACGCTAGATCCGTCGAGCCATGTATAGACCCATCTCAGTGGCCTCAAGTCCAACTGTCTTTCGAGCTTTGCCAGCCAGTTACAAAGAGGGGCAGAGGAAGACCCCAGGTGAATAGGTTTAAGAATTTTCTCGAGAAGAAGGGTTCGGCTTTTTGTGCTACAAAGAAGGGCAAAAACAGATGCAAGACCTGCCATCTTATAGGCCATAGAGTAGCTGGATGTCCCCTTAATGCTCCCAAACCTAGTATGAGATGGTACATTCACACAAAAAATTGTTTATAGTCTGTAGATATAAGGTAGTAATCCATGTACTATTTTTTTAAAGGAAGCGCAAGGTAAGAAACAAGATAGCCGACTCAGTGATTTTGCTGCGGGAAGAAAACCAAAACGAGTGAGTGATGATGCTGGACAAGATTCTGGTGCTGATTGGCCTGGCTTCCCTCGGCCCGGAGATGCAGGGTACGTGAAGGTAAGAAAAGTGGCACCTAGGAAGAAGAAGGCAGGAGATGAAGAAGCCAGTGGACGTAAAGGAAAAAGGAAGAAAGTTGGCACCCAAGCAGAGAAAGAGGGCTAGCAGTGTAGCAGCCTAATGATGTATTGAACTTGAACCTATATATGTAGTTCGGTTAAACTCTAGAGCTGTGTGCGTGGAACTTATCAGGCGAAAAAATCTGCCTCTCGTACTCGGAGTAAAATGTATCGCGACTTTGGATTTGATATGGCCGAGGCCACTAGTTGAATCCAAAACAGTGACTGTGCCACTACTATCTGAAAAATCGCAATAGCTGAGCGGTTAAATACTCTCCAAAATCGATGGGTGTTAGTGGCACAGACATGATTTATTTATAGGCGCTTAATAAATCCCTGCAGTTGGCATTACACTTATGATAAGTTTCTGGGCTAGAAAACAATTTCTTAAGCTGGCCGCTACACTCCACGAAGCAGCAACTTATTTCAACTGCTGGACAACAACATGGCAACATAAACTGCAAATGCAACAGATAATGCCCAGATAATGAGGAAATTGTGTCCACTATCTGGCCTAATCTTGAGCCCGTCTGTCTCACCACCTCCCTGCCCCTGCCTCCCCTGCACCTGGCGAAGCTCCCGGATCTCTCACTTGTAACTACCTCGGTGAATTACGCTCGTTAGTTAATGCCTGGATGAACGAAAGTGGTTAAAATAGTACGGTGGGGGCCCAGGGCCACTCACGGTGACCTTTCGGCCGTCCTAACCACTTTCAGTCAACGGGACAAGAACGAGCCGGCGTAATCGGCAGGCGAAGGGATCAAATACATACACAAATGAGTATGTATGCAAGCCACATACAACAGTACATCAGAGCCATTCCATCTAAAAGAAATAGAATATTGCAAACGCCATACGGCAAGATCCAAATGTCCTAGATAGAATATAATAATTTAGGATAGCTCCTCATACATCACACATCAGAGTATCAGGCGGAAGCGGAAAAACAAGATCCGAGTACGGATAAGAAGGCAAATTGGCATAAGATGCCCCATAAATAAAACACATCCCGCCCACAGATCACACGGATCCCCCGTTCCCGGAATCTCTACAACACCGAATGATCGTTGCCCACATCATCTGACTCTTCCACCCAGTATCCATCTTGCGGGTACACCTGTTCATCTGAATCAAACAATTTATCGTGTGAGACCCTAGGGGTACTCAGCAAGTCTTTATGCCACTAAAGGGGACACAACCTGGGGTGACGCAATTGCAGCAAAAGATAATACCTAACAATTCTATAGAGACTCGCTAACCATCCCGCCTAACCAAAGATAGACGGAAGTCCGTGAATTAAGAACAACAGTTATAACAGTATAATTATCAGATCCATCCTCCTCCTCGCTTACCAACGAGGAAGCGGACGAACAACCCCATCACCCGTTGGCAGTTTTATTATCCATTCCATGAGTATTGCGCTATTTACTAGTCAAGTACTTAGTCAAATTAAAAGCGGTACTTTAGTTATACTTGTCTATGATCGAGAAACTGTGCTCCAAGTCGTCCATAACCGCGGACACGGCTTTCAGAAAGATTTACCCTGCAGGGGTGCACGAATAGCAACACACACTCGATCAACCTCGGAAAAACCAAAACAAAACCCAACGAGGCATTCACGACAAAGCAATCACAGGATTCAGAAATATTTCAGGGGGCCACCCCATTAAGCTACCCGCAACGAAGTTGGCCGGCTCCGAGACGGACCCAAGGTTTGTGTCAATGGCTGTAAACGACTGGGAACCCGAAAATGTGACTGGGCTTGTCGATACCGCGAAAACATTCCACAATCCAAAACAGTACAAGGTGCTCCACGCACAATCTTAAATAAAGCAGTAACATGGCATAAGTACAGAATAGTAATAAAGCCCCAAACTACTTGTGGCCCCAAGAAATAAGATTGAATCAAGCTCTGGCTCAGGGGGGTCCATAGGCCTCCCGGATGTGGATAGTGCGAATAGTCAAGGAACAGGAATCAAGTACTCGGGGTCCTACGGGACACAAGTGAGCAGGAAAAACCAAATAGCAGATATTGCTCACCGGTGCCTCTTTCTTTAGTTATCCCATTACTACTCAGGTTATGTTATTTAGGTACCCCTCGTTATCCATCCGACACTCACATACCCTACTCATGCTTTTCTACGACTCGCATGGCTCAAACAACTCCTGTAGTAATGGCTCATGGGACCGGAACAGGCTTAATGTGGTTTAAAAGTAAAGGCTATGCAGTACTTGGGACTCAATTTTATGCAACCCGCGACTCAATGATGCAAGAATAAGATAGAGGCAATAGGTACTGTATGTATGCAAGCATGTGGTAGTGCTTGCCTGGCAGCTCAGTTGAAGCGAGAGATGGATCTGGGTAATACTCCTGTGATTCCTGATAATTCTCCTGCTGGGCGTCTATTCGAAGAAGAACCAAACAAACAAGGGCCAACATAAATAAAGTACGCAAGCATATGAATTGAAATGCAACAAGCAACCAAGCATGCCATGATGAATGATGCACAATTACATGGCATTGAAGTAGCATGGCAAAGGTGAGGTGTGGATACAAGAAGTAAAGCATTTTATCATTTATTTGCCCAAGTTTTATTGTCATAAACGGTTCAGATTTTAGATGACAACATGATGCATGCTTCAATTCAGAACAAGGATTGCATAAATAGAACGGGCTCGTCGCGCTGATCGAGTTAGACATATTATTTGTCAAATTTGGAGTTATAAAACAAAAGTTATTAATTAAATAAGGAAAAGGACATTTCTTGTAATTTTGATCAACTCGAAATTTAAAGTGTGCAAAATATATTTGGAGGGCATAATTGAATTCCTCACATTTTTTCTGATTCCAAAACATATATTACATGTATTATTTGGGTTTGTATTTTGAAAATTATTTGAATCTGAAAAGAATTTGAATTTAAATAAATTTGAAAAGATAAGAATAAAAACAAACTCAGCGAAAAACTTTTTACACCCAGGCAATTCCAGCCACAGGCACTGACAGGTGGGGTCAACCGCGGACTGGGGCCACGCGCGCGAGAAACGCGTTTTGCACGCGGACTGGGCTAGCCCACAGCGACTGACAGGCGGGGCCAGCGGCGGAAGGCCCACGTGCCAGCGATTCGGAGACAGGGGCTGACAGGTGGGGGCTGCGGCTGGAGCGCGGGTTGCGAACAGGAAAAGCCGGGGGGTTTTCTGCAAACGCGCGGGCGTGCTGACTGGTGGGGGCCGAAAGGAGCGCGGGTTGCAGTAATTAAAAAGGGAAGGGGGCTTTTTGCAAAACGACCACGCGCCCTTACTGTTTATCGTTCTCCCTCCGTCTGGCGGCAGGCGCGTGCGCGGGCGGAGCGGGGGATTCGATCCCGGGCCGCGGGAGTGCGCGCGGAGGGGCTGACCGGTGCGGCTGGCTCGGGCTAGATGTCAGGAGGGTGGCGGGGGACTAGATAGGCTTGCTGCGGCGCGGGGAAAACTTGCAGACGTTGGCGAGCTCTAGCGCACTGAGAGTGCTCGACAAAAACAACGGCGGCGCTAGGGCGGTACGGCAAAGCGGACCATGTCAGGGAGGAGGGGATGCTCACCGCGGGCTCGCTGGTGGGCTTGGATCGGCGCGAGGAGCGGCGGATCGGCGAGGTCGCTGGCGTCCCGTCGGCTAGGGTTTCGCGTCGGGCGTCGACGTTTCCGGCGATGCTGGCGCTTCTCCTCCGCGACGGCGTGTACTGGGCGACGCAGGGGGATGTCCTCGATCTGCCAGGCCACTTCCACGACAAGCTTGACGGCCGGAACGAGGAGATGGCGGGCGGTAGACGGCGGTGACTGGCGGCAGGTGGGGACGACGGTGGAGAAGAAGGGGAAGGAGGGGGCGCTCTGGGGCGGATCTGGGCGAGGCCAGAGAGGCGTGAGGAGGAGGGGAAAGTGGGAGGGAGAGAGAGGAGAGGCCGGTGGGCACGGCAGGATAAAGGTGGCTCGGGTGCCACCTTTTCCTCCTTCTCCTCGAGCACGTGCTCGCCGGGCTGGGGCAGGTAGGGCATGGGGAGGCTGCCAGTAGGCCAGGGACGGCGGGGTAGTGCAGCTAGGCCCGCACGGCAGAGAGAAAAAGAGGGAAGGGGCTCGGGTGAGCTCGGCTAGGGTTAGGGTTTTGGGTTAGCTAGGTTAGAGAGAGGAGGGGGCTAGCTAGGGTGGGGCCAGGGAGAGGTGGCCGGTGTGGTGCCCATGTGGAGAGAGAGAGAGAGGTGTGAGAGAGAGATAAGGGAAGTAGGTTAGGGTTTAGGAGAAATAAGGTTAGGATAATTTTAGAGAGAGAGAGAAGATAGCTAGGTTAGGTTTTAATTAGATATTTAGGTTTTTATCTTGTTTATGAAGCTAAACCAAGAAGACACCTTGGTTGGATTTTGCATGGGCTAAAGTAGAGAAGAAACTATAAAGAAAGAAGAAGAATAGAATTAGGTGGAAAAGCTCTCATGTGATCATACATGTAGATAAATAGAAATGATTGTGATGGTGTGAATAAAACCAACTCAAGTGGAGCATGGTGGAGGCTAGAATGATCATGAGGTGGGGTGGAAAGAATTTCAAGAAAAAGGAAAAGAAAACATTATGGCTAGGCCTCATATGATTCATGCATGGAGAATAGAAATAAGAGGAAAAAGAAATGGTTGAGACTAAGATGGTGGTGGAGTGGTAGATGATTTCCCAAGTTAGAATCCCTCAAATCCAAAGAAAAAACCAATGGAGAGAAAGGTGGTGGAGAAGCTTGCATGGCCCATGCAAAAATAATAATGCCATTATTTATTTTGTGACAACAATAATAATATGATGGCATTATTCTTATGCATTTCCAAAAATGGAGATAAAACCAAGAACAAGAATTTAGAAGATTGATCCACCCCAAACTACATGAGCTAGAATTAAAATATCAAAGAGAAAGAAAGACAAGCTCATTGTTAAAGGGATGGTGGAATTATAAAGTGGTGGAAGAGAAGGGTGGTGGAAATGGAAATAAAAGATATGCCCCCAACTCAACTTGGGCATTTAGACAATATATCAAAGCCAATTATAATATCAAGAAGCAAATACAATTAATAATGCATGTGAGAGAAGAACCAAAAGAAAAAGGGTTTTATATGATGCTCAAATGCAAGGTGGCATGATGACATGAGCATGCTATAATTATGATGCAACAATAATATATATAAAGTAGCCAATATCTTACTAGGACAAGTAGCATTACAATTGTTAGACAATTGGGGTGCTACAACTCTCCCCCACTAAACAGGAATCTCGCCCCGAGATTCTAGGAAGAAGAAGACTCAAAGAGGGTAGGATACTTGGCACGGAGCTCATCTTCACGTTCCCAGGTTGCTTCATCAACGGAATGGTGCGACCACTGCACCTTGCAGAACTTGATGGACTTGTTGCGAGTCCTTCTTTCTGCGACTTCAAGAATTTTTGTGGGGTGCTCTTGATAAGAAAGGTCTTCTTGGAGATTGATGAGTTCATGGTCCACGGTCCTGCCGGGATCCTTGAAGCACTTCTTGAGTTGAGAGATGTGAAAAACATCATGGACTTTGAGTTGTTCAGGGAGCTCAAGAGCATAAGCAACTTCTCCTCTTCTTCCACGAATTTTGAAAGGACCGATGTATCTAGGAGCCAGCTTTCCTTTGATACCAAAACGGTGTGTGCCTCTCATGGGAGTGACACGAAGGTAAACGAGATCACCAGGGACATACTCCGTGTCCGTGTGCTTTCTGTCATAATTGCTCTTCTGGCGACTTTGAGCAATCTTCAGATTTTCAAGAATGATGTGAACTTTCTCCTCCGCTTGAGTTACAATGTCGGGGCCAAACAATAATCTTTCACCTGCGCCCGACCAACCAATCGGAGTTCTGCACTTGCGACCATAGAGAGCCTCAAATGGTGCCATCTTTAGACTTTTCTGGAAACTGTTGTTGTAAGAGAATTCAGCATAAGGAAGACATTCTTCCCACTTCATGCCGAAAGAGATAACGCAAGCACGGAGCATATCTTCTAGAATCTGATTGATCCTTTCAACTTGTCCTTGCGACTGAGGGTGGTAAGCTGTGCTGAAGTTTAACTTTGTTCCCAAAGCATTTTGGAAACTTCCCCAGAATTTGGAAGTGAAGATGCTTCCACGGTCTGAACTGATCTCAAGAGGAACTCCATACAGAGAGACAATTCTGTTGATATAGAGCTCAGCCAACTGAATTGCAGAAATTGTTTCCTTGACTGGAAAGAAGTGAGCTACTTTGGAAAGCCTGTCAATGACAACAAAGATTGCATTGTTGCCTTTTTGCGACCTTGGAAAACCAGTGATGAAGTCCATCTCTACTTTCTCCCATTTCCATTCCGGAGGCTTCAATGGCTGTAGAAGACCGGAAGGTTTCTGATGGACAGCTTTAACTCTACGACAGACATCACACTCCGAGACATACTTGGCACAATATCGTTTCAAACCAGGCCACCAATATTGTGTTTTCAAGTCCATGTACATCTTAGTGCTGCCAGGGTGGATGGAAAGAACAGAATCATGCGCCTCCTTGAGAACTTGCTCCCTTAAACCCGGGTAGTTCGGAACAAACATCCGGTGTTCAAAGAAAAGAGTGCCTGGTCATCAACGTGGAAAAGACTCATACTTCGGAAGTTGAATGTTGGAGATGATCTTTTTAGTGTAAGGATCCCCAAGCTGAATGGAACGGACCTTTTCTTCCAAGAGAGGTGTTGCTAGAAGGTTCAGAAGATAACCTTGATCCACAATTTCAAGGTTGAGCTTGCGGAATTCCTCGCACAAGAGAGGTTGTTGTTCTTCCACCATGAGGTTGTTGACATAAGCTTTTCGGCTGAGAGCATCTGCCATGACATTAGCTTTGCCCGGGGTGTAGTTGATGGTCAAATCGAAGTCATTGATTGTTTCGATCCACCTCCTCTGACGAAGGTTGAGATCAGGCTGCGTGAAGATATACTTCAGACTCTTGTGATCAGAAAAGATCTCACAACGGTTGCCCAGCAAGTAATGCCTCCATACTTTCAAAGCAAAGACAACTGCTGCGAGTTCGAGGTCATGTGTAGGATAGTTGATCTCATGCGTCTTCAACTGACGAGATGCGTAAGCAACAACTTGCTTTTCTTGCATAAGGACCGCACCCAATCCTTGCAATGAAGCATCACAGAAAATCTGGAAAGGCTTTGATGTATCTGGAGGAACTAAGACTGGTGTGGAAGTGAGCTTCTCTTTGAGTGTTTCAAAGCTTGCTTGACATGCAGGAGTCCAAAGATATTTCTTGCCTTTCTTGAGGAGATCGGTAAGAGGCTTCGCAATTTTTGAGAAGTTTTGAACGAATCTACGACAGTAACTGGCCAAACCAAGGAAACTTCTGACTTCTTTGACATTTATGGGTGGAAGCCAATCCATAATTGTCTTAATAGTTTCTGGGTTGACGGCAATGCCCTTGGCAGAGATAACGTGACCAAGGTAGGTGACTTGAGGTAGCCAAAACTCACACTTGGAGAACTTTGCATACAGGCGGTTCTCACGAAGCTTGCTTAGGACACAACGAAGGTGTTCTTCATGTTCTTCTTTTGACTTAGAATAGACTAGAATGTCATCCAGATAGACCACAACGAACTTATCAAGATACTCCATGAAAACCGAGTTCATAAGCCTCGAGAAGGTGGCAGGTGCATTGGTGAGACCGAAAGACATGACCGTGTACTCATACAGGCCATAGCGAGTGGTGAAAGCTGTTTTGGGAACATCTTCCTTGCGGATCTTGATTTGATGGTAACCACTTCTCAAATCAAGCTTAGAGAATACCACAGCTCCAGCTAGCTGATCAAAGAGATCATTAATCCGCGGAAGGGGATATTTATTCTTGATTGTTTAGCATTGAGTGCCCGATAGTCAACACAAAGTCTATCAGTCTTGTCTCGCTTCTTCACAAAGATGGTTGGACTACCCCAAGAAGAAGTACTGTGCTGAATGAAACCCAACTTCTCTTGTTCATCCAACTGACTCTTAAGTTCAGCCAACTCAGCAGGACCCATTTTATAAGGCCGCTTGGAGATAGGAGCGGTACCAGGTTCAAGTTCAATCACAAACTCAACCTCACGATCCGGAGGCATACCTGGCAACTCTTCCGGAAAGACATCTGGAAACTCACAAACTACCGGAACACTCTGAATACCTTCCATAGCATCATCATTCAGAGCTGCCAAAGAATAAAGCTGAATTGCAGGAGTCAGACTTGGAGAATAGACTATATGGCCTTCAGGAATTTCCAGAGAAACCGAACGTTCGGCACAATCAATCATAGCTGCATTTGCTGTCAACCAATCCATGCCCAAGATAACATCAATATCAGAATTGCCCAGAACAATTAAGGAAGCCGGAAAAGAAGAACCACCAATCTCAATTTGATTGCCATGGCTGATCTTAGTGGATAACAATCTTGCCCCGGGAGAAAGAACCATTAACTTTTTATCCAGCTGGTCGATAACAAGCTCATGCTCATTTGCAAATTTGTGAGAAACGAAAGAATGTGAAGCACCAGAATCAAACAAAACTCGTGCAGGAACTGAGTTAACAGGAAGCATACCCATCACAACTCCAGGAGCATGCTCAGCTTGAGCGGCGTTGACACAGTTGGCACGAGCAACCGTAGATCCCGGCTTAGTGTTGATGTTGAGAGCCCGAGGTGGAGGTGCACGAATCATAGGAGCACTTGCCGCAGGTCTTGGAGGTGGTGGTGGAAGAGCTTTGTTATTCATTGGACAATTCCATTGCTGATGGCCAGTGTTTCCACAAGTATAACAAGCACACAGGTGGACGTGGAGCAATGTAGCCAGGGACTCCGCCAGGCGCTCCAGGGTAGTTGTGGTTGTAGCCCCTGGGAGCCGCAGTGAAGGAGTTTGGTGGCCTTGGTGCGTAGCTTGAAGGTCTTGGTGGAGCAGGGAGCGACGGTGGGGTGTTAGGAACCCAGACACGACGCTTAGAAGGAGCTGTCATAGCAGAAGAGCTTGCTATATCACGGCTGTGTTTCTTTGACTCCTCAAACACTTGCCTACTTGCTTCTTCCTGCAGAGCTGTGTGCTGAAGTTCCAGGAAAGATGCTGGCCTTGCATGAGTGATTGCATATTTGATGGAAGCATTGAGGCCTTGCCGAAACCTCTTTTGCTTCTTCTTGTCATCAGAGATCTCATCGCCACCATAACGAGACAGGTTCATGAAGTTTCTGATGTAGGTGTTGACATTATCAGTGCCCTGCTTGAGGTTGAGAAACACTTCCTTCATCCTTTCCATGACAATTTCTGACAGATATTGCTCTTTGAAAGCAGCAGTGAACCGCTCCCAAGTAGGCTGAAAACCAGAAAGATCTGCCTTGAGGTAATTTTCCCACCAGAGAGCTGCATCTCCCTTCAGAAGGTGAGTAGCACACTTGACCCATTCTTGCTCGGGAACATCCGCAGTGATGAGCAACCTTGACACTTCACGAAGCCAATCATCCGCATCAAGTGGCTGATCAGACACCTCAAATTGGCGTGGGTTGAACTTGAGAAACTCTTGATGTCTCCTCGCTTGGGAGGTGGAGGTAGCGGAGCAAACTCATTCCTCCTCACACTTTCCTCGAAGCGCTGTTGGTTCTGCTGCATAGTGCCCAAAGCATTTGCAATACTTGCCAAAGCGGCCCCAAGTTCAGGTGGTATATCCTCCTCAGAACGGCGTGGTGGTGCCATCCTGTGATTGATATAAAACACAAGTCAGTACTATAATGGAGAATGATAATAATCCAAAATAGTACCAAATGGAATTAATCAAGATTAAGGAATGCAATTCACTGAGGTGATATTAAAATATCAACAAAGTTCAAAGCACTAGAAGATATTAAGCATAACACACACGACTGAACAAGGAGTGTGGTATACAAACTAACAAAGAAAAATTTTCCCGCAAATTTTGGCATTAAAATACCACTAAATGCGCAAAACCACTTAACGAATCAAGATTAGCAACTCTACTAGTTCAATATACAAAAGCAAATGACAAAAGTAGTGGTATGGTCGCGACTCCATCCCGCACTCAAATCATTACTTCGCACATGAATCAGTAAAACACATATCCCAACAACTTCTTCTTAAGGTGAACCTAAAGATTGGTAACTACGGAAAAGAACACCCCAACAAGATAACGTCGGATAACAAAGAGTAAGATAGATCGCATCGGTGTACAACGAATCAGAATAGATCGCGTCGGTTTACAAAGGACTGTCGGTAGGGAATGTACCAACAGTTGATAACCAAAAGGCAGATAGTGATAACATTTGGATGCAACAGATAGACAAGGAATTCACACACACACACACACAACAAACATAACCTATGGTACTACGGAACCCAGAACACGTGAATCCTAGTTTGAAGTTTAGAAGAGGATTGAAAACGTTACCTTCCTTACCAGAAAAGGGTGGGTGGGTGGGGTAAGAAGAAAAATGGAAGCAATCTTACTCTCACGTTTGTTTTTCCCTAGTATACATAACTACCAAAATATTTGCTAGACTGACAACGACCATTTTGGCTGAGACCCTGAAGGGCGGGATGGCTCTGATACCAATTGTAACTACCTCGGTGAATTACGCTCTTAGTTAATGCCTGGATGAACGAAAGTGGTTAAAATAGTACGGTGGGGCCCAGGGCCACTCACGGTAGACCTTTCGGCCGTCCTAACCACTTTCAGTCAACGGGACAAGAACGAGCGGCGTAATCGGCAGGCGAAGGGATCAAATACATACACAAATGAGTATGTATGCAAGCCACATACAACAGTACATCAGAGCCATTCCATCTAAAAGAAATAGAAATATTGCAACGCCATAACGGCAAGATCCAAATGTCCTAGATAGATATAATAATTAGGATAGCTCCTCATACATCACACATCAGAGTATCAGGCGGAAGCGGAAAACAAGATCCGAGTACGGATAAGAAGCAAATTGGCATAAGATGCCCCATAAATAAACACATCCCGCCCACAGATCACACGGATCCCCGTTCCCCTGAATCTCTACAAACCGAATGATCGTTGCCCACATCATCTGACTCTTCCACCCAGTATCCATCTTGCGGGTACACCTGTTCATCTGAATCAAACAATTTATCGTGTGAGACCCTAGGGGTACTCAGCAAGTCTTTATGCCACTAAGGGGACACACCTGGGGTGACGCAATTGCAGCAAAAGATAATACCTAACAATTCTATAGAGACTCGCTAACCTCCCGCCTAACCAAAGATAGACGGAAGTCCGTGAATTAAGAACAACAGTTATAACAGTATAATTATCAGATCCATCCTCCTCCTCGCTTACCAACGAGGAAGCGGACGAACAACCCCATCACCCGTTGGCAGTTTTATTATCCATTCCATGAGTATTGGCGCTATTTACTAGTCAAGTACTTAGTCAAATTAAAAGCGGTACTTTAGTTATACTTGTCTATGATCGAGAAACTGTGCTCCAAGTCGTCCATAACCGCGGACAACGGCTTTCAGAAAGATTTACCCTGCAGGGGTGCACGAATAGCAACACACACTCGATCAACCTCGGAAAAACCAAAACAAAACCCAACGAGGCATTCACGACAAAGCAATCACAGGATTCAGAAATATTTCAGGGGGCCACCCCATTAAGCTACCCGCAACGAAGTTGGCCGGCTCCGAGACGGACCCAAGGTTTGTGTCAATGGCTGTAAACGACTGGGAACCCGAAAATGTGACTGGGCTTGTCGATACCGCGAAAACATTCCACAATCCAAAACAGTACAGGTGCTCCACGCACAATCTTAATAAAGCAGTAACATGGCATAAGTACAGAATAGTAATAAAGCCCCAAACTACTTGTGGCCCCAAGAAATAAGATTGAATCAAGCTCTGGCTCAGGGGGGTCCATAGGCCTCCCGGATGTGGATAGTGCGAATAGTCAAGGAACAGGAATCAAGTACTCGGGGTCCTACGGGACACAAGTGAGCAGGAAAACCAAATAGCAGATATTGCTCACCGGTGCCCTCTCTTCTTTAGTTATCCCATTACTACTCAGGTTATGTTATTTAGGTACCTCGTTATCCATCCGACACTCACATACCCTACTCATGCTTTTCTACGACTCGCATGGCTCAAACAACTCCTGTAGTAATGGCTCATGGGACCGGAACAGGCTTAATGTGGTTTAAAAGTAAAGGCTATGCAGTACTTGGGACTTCAATTTTATGCAACCGCGACTCAATGATGCAAGAATAAGATAGAGGCAATAGGTACTGTATGTATGCAAGCATGTGGTAGTGCTTGCCTGGCAGCTCAGTTGAAGCGAGAGATGGATCTGGGTAATACTCCTGTGATTCCTGATAATTCTCCTGCTGGGCGTCTATTCGAAGAAGAACCAAACAAACAAGGGCCAACATAAATAAAGTACGCAAGCATATGAATTGAAATGCAACAAGCAACCAAGCATGCCATGATGAATGATGCACAATTTACATGGCATTGAAGTAGCATGGCAAAGGTGAGGTGTGGATACAAAGTAAAGCATTTTATCATTTATTTGCCCAAGTTTTATTGTCATAAACGGTTCAGATTTTAGATGACAACATGATGCATGCTTCAATTCAGAACAAGGATTGCATAAATAGAACGGGCTCGTCGCGCTGATCGAGTTAGACATATTATTTGTCAAATTTGGAGTTATAAAACAAAAGTTATTAATTAAATAAGGAAAAGGACATTTTCTTGTAATTTTGATCAACTCGAAATTTAAAGTGTGCAAAATATATTTTGGAGGGCATAATTGAATTCCTCACATTTTTCTGATTCCAAAACATATATTACATGTATTATTTGGGTTTGTTTTTTGAAAATTATTTGAATCTGAAAAGAATTTGAATTTAAATAAATTTGAAAAGATAAGAATAAAAACAAACTCAGCGAAAAACTTTTTACACCCAGGCAATTCAGCCACAGCACTGACAGGTGGGGTCACCGCGGACTGGGGCCACGCGCGCGAGAACGCGTTTTGCACGCGGACTGGGCTAGCCCACAGCGACTGACAGGCGGGGCCAGCGGCGGAAGGCCCACGTGCCAGCGATGCGGGAGACAGGGGCTGACAGGTGGGGCTGCGGCTGGAGCGCGGGTTGCGAACAGGAAAAGCCGGGGGGTTTTTCTGCAAACGCGCGGGCGTGGCTGACTGGTGGGGCCGAAAGGAGCGCGGGTTGCAGTAATTAAAAAGGGAAGGGGCTTTTTGCAAAACGACCACGCGCCCGTACTGTTTATCGTTCTCCTCCGTCTGGCGGCAGGCGCGTGCGCGGGCGGAGCGGGATTCGATCCCGGGCCGCGGGAGTGCGCGCGGAGGGGGCTGACCGGTGCGGCTGGCTCGGGCAGATGTCAGGAGGGTGGCGGGGGACTAGATAGGCTTGCTGCGGCGCGGGGAAAACTTGCAGACGTTGGCGAGCTCTAGCGCACTGAGAGTGCTCGACAAAAACAACGGCGGCGCTAGGGCGGTACGGCAAAGCGGACCATGTCAGGAGGAGGGGATGCTCACCGCGGGCTCGCTGGTGGGCTTGGATCGGCGCGAGGAGCGGCGGATCGGCGAGGTCGCTGGCGTCCCGTCGGCTAGGGTTTCGCGTCGGGCGTCGACGTTTCCGGCGATGCTGGCGCTTCTCCTCCGCGACGGCGTGTACTGGGCGACGCAGGGGGATGTCCTCGATCTGCCAGGCCACTTCCACGACAAGCTTGACGGCCGGAACGAGGAGATGGCGGCGGTAGACGGCGGTGACTGGCGGCAGGTGGGGACGACGGTGGAGAAGAAGGGGAAGGAGGGGGCGCTCTGGGGCGGATCTGGGCGAGGCCAGAGAGGCGTGAGGAGGAGGGGAAAGTGGGAGGGAGAGAGAGGAGAGGCCGGTGGCACGGCAGGATAAAGGTGGCTCGGTGCCACCTTTTCCTCCTTCTCCTCGAGCACGTGCTCGCCGGGCTGGGGCAGGTAGGGCATGGGGAGGCTGCCAGTAGGCCAGGGACGGCGGGGTAGTGCAGCTAGGCCCGCACGGCAGAGAGAAAAGAGGGAAGGGGCTCGGGTGAGCTCGGCTAGGGTTAGGGTTTTGGGTTAGCTAGGTTAGAGAGAGGAGGGGCTAGCTAGGGTGGGGCCAGGGAGAGGGTGGCCGGTGTGGTGCCCATGGTGGAGAGAGAGAGAGAGGTGTGAGAGAGAGATAAGGGAAGTAGGTTAGGGTTTAGGAGAAATAAGGTTAGGATAATTTAGAGAGAGAGAGAAGATAGCTAGGTTAGGGTTTTAAGTTAGATATTTAGGTTTTTATCGTGTTTATGAAGCTAAACCAAGGAGACACCTTGGTTGGATTTTGCATGGGCTAAAGTAAAGAAGAAACTATAAAGAAAGAAGAAGAATAGAATATAGGTGGAAAAGCTCTCATGTGATCATACATGTAGATAACTAGAATGATTGTGAAGTGGTGGTGAATAAACCAACTCAAGTGGAGCATGGTGGGAGGCTAGAATGATCATGAGGTGGGGTGGAAAGAATTTCAAGAAAAAGGAAAAGAAAACATTATGGCTAGGCCTCATATGATTCATGCATGGAGAATAGAAATAAGAGGAAAAAGAATGGGTGAGACTAAGATGGTGGTGGAGTGGTAGATGATTTCCCAAGTTAGAATCCCTCAAATCCAAAGAAAAACCAATGGAGAGAAAGGTGGTGGAGAAGCTTGCATGGCCCATGCAAAAATAATAATGCCATTATTTATTTTGTGACAACAATAATAATATGATGGCATTATTCTTATGCATTTCCAAAATGGAGATAAAACCAAGAACAAGAATTTAGAAGATTGATCCACCCCAAACTACATGAGCTAGAATTAAAATATCAAGAGAAAGAAAGACAAGCTCATTGTTAAGGGATGGTGGAATTATAAAGTGGTGGAAGAGAAGGGTGGTGGAATGGAAATAAAAGATATGCCCCCAACTCAACTTGGGCATTTAGACAATATATCAAAAGCCATTATAATATCAAGAAGCAAATACAATTAATAATGCATGTGAGAGAAGACCAAAAGAAAAAGGGTTTTATATGATGCTCAATGCAAGGTGGCATGATGACATGAGCATGCTATAATTATGATGCAACAATAATATATATAAAGTAGCCAATATCTTACTAGGACAAGTAGCATTACAATTGTTAGACAATTGGGGTGCTACATCACTCCATCGCACGAATCTCCTCTTTCTTGTCCCACACAGCATCACGCAGATCCTGAACAAGCTCTCTGTGAAAACCTGTCAGTGGCTTTTCGATCCACACAAACTTGTCACAGCAGTCCCCTTCCGTTCCTGCGTACTAGATCGAAGGAAACAAAAAAATAGAATTACATTACGCTTTTCGGATCCGGGTTACCATTGTACCTACAGTGGAACTTACCGCTCTGATGCTGCAGTTGCTGAATTTTCCTGCAGTATTTTCGTCGGTCCACGAAATCCATCTCGGTATCTTCTCACCACACAAACAGCATATCGGGGTAGTACTCATAGGGCGCCCTCCGGTACCTAATGGGGGCACCCGCCTGATGGCGTTGAGCCAACCCTGATTCCGCCCGAGATGAACTGCACGAGCTGCGAGCCATGAGCAAGGGCAGAGGAAAAGCGGAGCCTTTGGATGTCAGGGTAGTGGGTGAAGCATGATTTATCCCTACTTACTAAACTCGGGCAGAATCCTAACGTCCACATTCGGCTGACAGGGGGGGACCTAGCGTGTGGACTTGTCAAAAAAACTCGCGGCCTCATGGTTCAAAAGCCCTGTCGCGCGCATGGACGAATTTTTTTGGTACCTTGTCCACGTACATAACTGGGAGGTCTTGCTTAGGAACCAGACACGCCTGGCCCACAATCTTACTCCCTCCTAGTAAGTTGTCATTGCTCGCGCCGCGCAGATCCATCCGCTCCATCGCTC
>CAJUXJ010000071.1:0-30269 GCA_910589775.1 Avena eriantha
AGGAATTCATTCCCAGGTGAGATCTGTCACCATGCCGACCATGCTCGGTCCTGTTGGTCACCTCTAGAATCCGAGCTCGCCGTCGTCGTGGTCGCACACGCACCAGCCATGACGCCTTCCTCTCCGAACCCCAAAGCCACATCCACCCAATTCGGCACAACGCCAACAAGGTGAAAATGCATCAAGTTTTCTTCTTGTGATTGTAGAAAAACATGTATGTACCGTGGCCATAGCATACTCTAACAATGTACACATATATTGTTTACTAGATTTTCATTTGAAATTAGTAGCTCCGTGATGACAAAACATAGAGAACCTAAATGTAATGATGATGACGACCATGTTCTGTACTTTGCATTGCATCAACAAGTGCTCGCTGACGAAGCAAGTTACCAAGAGAGTGGAGTTCATCAGCCATTGCCAAAAAATATGTGAACAAATCAATGAGGGGTTCAATGCAAATAAGCGCAGAAAAGCTAGATCCATGTCATCAATCATCAATAGGTGGCACATTCTAGTGATGCGTTCAAATGCGTACACGATGTATCATTTTCTTGAAGTGGTTGTTATCCTGAGAAAAAATGCCTGGTATGCACATTACATTTGTATGTTCTATGCTGCAATTCTGTTGTTATGGGCGTGGAAAGAAAAGCTGGGCTTCACTGAATATTACGTAGTTAGGCCTAAATTAGTCTTACACAAATATGCACAACTTAGTCTTTACACACATAAGCGTAACTAATGATAAAGATAAAGACAAATGGTTCATCGGATCTGCCAGTATGAGCATTAGGTCCCTGGAGCTGGTGGTATCGTCGGAACGAACCAGAATGCTGCGTTTGGCCGTCTTTCATTCTCCTTCAAATAGTATGACCCCACTGATGAGCCAATTGTAGGCCCCCTCCCCCCGACGTGGATTCGTCTCCAGGTCGGATCTGGAGTGTCAACATGATGGGCGCGTGAGTGTGCAGCAAACACACAGTCTGCTATCAACACTAGAAGTGCTGGCACCTCAGCAACAACACCAACATGTTCTTCCTGGACTCCGGCAGCAGCCTCAGCAAGTATTTCGTCAGCTTCACCAGCAACAGCATCACCAAGTATTTCGTCAGCTTCACCAGGAGCAGCAATAGCAGGGGCTAGGGCTGCCTGAGTAATTACAGGTTCAACAGCTCCAGGGGCTCCGACAAAGAAAGGGTAGTTGATTCCAAGAAACATAGATTGTCCCTTCAGATTTTTGACTCTGCTCCAGACTTGCTCTACCGGGTCTTCGGATGGGCATGCGGACCTCGAGAAAACGTGACACCGCAGCGATGGGTATGAAGAAAGTTGTGTCCCCATATGTTCTATTGTATCACCAACGCTGTTTAGTGCTCCCTTGATATGAATCCATAAGAGTTCATCATCCTGTTCCGTGTTGTCTCCGAGAGGTGCTAGGAACCAGCGCCATGCCCCAAGTTCAGCATCTGCTACTGCATCTTCGATGACTGGAGCTGGAATGATGCGCGGGGCTGCGTGGGTACCTGCGTGTTACTAACAGTTAGTAAGCAGAATTTTGAATGGGATTTTACATGCTATATGACACCATTACTCACCCCCCATGGATGGCTCCCAAACACGCACGTCGCCGCTAGGTTCAGTTAGCACATAAATGCGTTGCCGTCTGTACGAAGAGTAGCCGTAGGTGAAGACGGCGTCGACATACTTCTCCGGCCGCAGGAAGTCGTCACGCAAGACTGTCCATTCCTTGTCTTTTGGGAATCGAATAAATGTGATTGCCTTGTCCAACACCGCTAAGAGGTCGTACTCCCAGTTCTTCTACACCTCCTCCCGTGGTCTATGTGGGAGCTGTACCTTCACGAGCTCAAGTTCTTCCATGTTGAACATGTAAGCGAATTCGGAAATGGGCGGCGGCCACCCGCTGTTGAATGTAGTAATGCCGACACCCTTCAAAAATGGCACTGCAAGTCTCTTCGATTTGTAGCAATTTTTTAGAGTCCAAGTACTCCCATCCTGGGATAAGAGGACCAGCCACTCGCCATTGCCACCCACCCAGTTCTGGTCATCTCCCATTTCCGTCTCTTCTTCTCCCTTGATATTCACCACTACTGATTCCGACCACTTATCCAGCAGCATCAGTTTTGCATGAATATTCTACAGAGTTTGTTGTCAGTTGGTACAATCACCTAGCATGGATTCCATTGCAAATACAATTTGACAACTGGACCTTTAGATTAAAGTACACAAAATATCGCCTAAATACGAGTGTCTCCTCAGATATTGCCTAAATTGTGCCTGTGTCACTACGAAGATACTCAATATATGGAGTAGGAGCAGAGCCCCCCAGAACAAACTCCTGACGATGATCATAATTAAACAGCTCGGGGCATAACAGCCTTAAATCATCTAATCTGTTTGTTTTTATTTTAGGAAACAGAATATCACCTAGCAGGCATTCCATTGCAAAATCGAAATTGACAACTCGTCTATCACCTAAAGTAAGACTATGTCACTACGAAAATACCAGAATACTAGGTATGAGCGGAGCTTCCGCTGTACATAATAGTCTTAAATGGTTCGATTTGTTCAAACCGTGCGTGCACACAACACGTTTGACGAAAGGAACATAGGATTCCGATGAGAGTTCAACACATATGAATCAACGATATGACTGAACGAATAAGCTAGATACTGGAACTTACGTGGACATCGCGGTCGTATGACCATTTGCTGTTATCGGGGTAAAGAAGGCCTGGCGTGCCGAATGGATGTTCGTCCATGTTCCGCATCGTCACACGGTAACCAGGGATGCAGCGAGCGAGACGGCTGGCTAAGATGATGTCCAACTCCGAGGCGATCTTGTGCATGTTCGCGGCGCCGAGGTTTGTCCATCCCCAATCCTCGCGGTAGCGGTCGCCCTACCCATCTGCATCGTCATCGCATGCCTTTCGCTTCAGCCTGCTGCTACCCCAAGCGCTACCCGTAGCGGCAAATGGAGTCTGGAATCCAGTAGATTAATGGAGGCGTTGTTATAAGGAGGTGGATGGATTCGAGAGGGGGTGGAATCAGCGATGGGGGCAGTTGTTCGAGTGGGGAGCGAATCTGCAAGGAACCACCGCCGCCGCCGATTCTCATCCGCGTGGAAGAAAATAAGGGGGCGTAATTATTGAGGGCGGGCACCAGAACCGTCTAGAGGAAGTGAAAAAATAAATCATAAAAGGGAAATGTGCGGCCCGCCTGTCAGTGAGTGAAGGTCGGCACGCGCAAACGTGCCTATGTTTCAATTGATTCCACCGCATGCAAGTGGCGCAGAACAAATTTTAGGAAGTGCTAGCGTCGACGTGTAAAACCGCCGTTTTTCGCCACCTTCACCCTACTATGAACAGTCGTGCACCATTCGAGATATTGGTAAGGGCGGTTCAAATCTTTCAGTTCTCCGTCTCATTTCCTCCTCCACGGCCTCATCATATTTCCCCTCCACGACCTCATCCATTTCCTCCACCACCGCATCACCCTCTTCCTCTGTATCCTTTCCCTCTTGCCTATAGTCATGGACGCTCTGGACGTCTGAAATGACAACAGGCAAGAAACTACGCACTTTGACATCGAAGTACATGGCTGGAAGAAGATCGATGTCATCTACACCACCGACCCTCGGACATTGAGGAACACTCTGAATAATTTCACGAGTTGGCTGCAGTTCGAAGAAAACAGGTTCATAGGTCTCGACCTCGAGTACAACCACGATCGCCGTAGGATCGCCGTGGTGCAACTCTCCATGAAGGGGCACGTCCTCGTATACCAGCCTTTTTGCGAGAAGGGGGCTGACGGGATCTGTTAGACTTTGCTATCTTTTTGTTCCTGAATCATCTGTTTGCAAAAGTTATTGCTCTATTATTTGTCTGAATTCATTTTCATGCAGGTGGGGTGAAAGCATTAGGGATCTGTTTCATGACTTTCTCGTGAACCAGCACATAACATTTACCAGTGTTGACATCACGAATGATAGTAAACTTCTTGAAAGCCCAACTGTCAACATTAGAATCCCAAAGGAGTGCAAAGTGGACATCTAGGAAATTTACTAGATCCTAGGGACGAAGGGCGGAAGACCGGGATGGCCGCTCTTGCCTCTAAACTCATAGACCCGTGGTACGCTGACATGAAGGACAAATTGTGGAGATGTTTGTGGAGGCGTTTAGGGCACGATTACTGGGAGGATATGCGACTTTCTGAACCTAATCTGAAGTACACTGCAATTGACGGGTATGTTAGCCACGAGCTATACCGCCAGATTGTAAAATCTCGTTCCAGGCATCGCTCATTGCATGTGTGTTCTTTTTCACAAACCACACATGGATCCACCACTGACATTGCATGTGTGTTCTTTCCACAAACCACACATGGATCAACCAGTGGTCATTGCATGTGTGTTCTTTTCCACAAACCACATATGGATCAACCAGTGGTCATTGCATGTGTGTGTCGTGGTGGTGTCACGGCAGATGCCATGGATAGGCTAAAGGTGGGGATTAAATGCACTAGGGGAATCCAGGGAGGGATAGTGTGGTGATTCCACACATAGTTGTTTTGTATTTGATTCACTTCCACAGTTTACAAGTGCTCCTTGAGCTGTATTGGGGAGAGGAGGAAGAAGAACTCTCTTACTCTCACCACTAGCTGGCCCTCGGGAACACACTAGTAAAACCACAACCCACTTGAGATCAACCCTTTCTAAAGAGGCCCTAGCCCTCCTTATATAGGGGTAGCCGGGTCTCTAGTTAGCGAATACGTGGAGGCATATTCCTTGCAATATTCCTTGGAATATGCCTCCTCCCAAAATAGTAAGTCGACCGGGTCACTTTTGCCCAGCGTCATCCATACAGAGGCTACGTGAGCCTCTGCGGCGCCCGCGCCATCCGACACAGGCATCATCACCTTTGTCGACCACACCTCGGTGGTCCTGGCCTCTGTCTGCTTCACTCACGCTCTACACACAGTGGTCACCCATTGACCAGCGAGATACCTTCCTTCTCTTACAAGCTTGATATAACCCGGATCATACCTAGTTGATTCGGCCACACCTGTACCTGCATATAAGTTAGATACATATGTCCGACATACGACATAAGTCGGCTGAGACCCTGTTAGGTTGACCTCCCCTGGTCCGGGTTACTCCGTGATTGGGCCTGCCTTGAGGTGACTTGGCCAGCACTTGCTTTGACCTTGCCGTACCTCGGCTATCTTGGCCTTTATACCCTGGTGTGACCCTGCCCAGGTGTATCCCCCCAACATTAGTCCCCGAAGCTGGTTTAGTCGCTAAGCCCACAGCAGGTTCAATTTTACCGAGCCTCCTGCTCCTTTTCTGAGTTATCTCATAGTTCGGATTCCATGGGTTTGCTTTCCCTTGGCACATTCCGAGTTTTTACTCGCTGGCCGGGTTATCTTCTACTTATCCGAGTTATTCTTCCTTCTCTCGGACGCTTTCCCACGTGGTGGCTAATCATTACTTTGCCACATTTTAAGGGTCTGCGACAGTAACCGCCGTAGTTATTGTCAGAATTTACTATAGCACATGTCACATCCTGCCTGCCTCCTTGTTAACTGTATCATAACGTCACGTCGTGGGATCTCCTGTGCCTTGTGGCCCTTCCTGTGGCTCGTCGCTGATTGGTTGATCCGGGTTATACACGGCCACACCGTGTGGCCCGTCTGCACAACGCGATCCCACTACCCCTTAAGGGCGTGGTTAAATAGGGGAGGGGCGCGCCCCTTGGGTCTTTTCCCCACTCTCGCGCCCCTCTGCCTCTGCTTCTTCCTCTTCCTCTCTAGCGACAGCGCCACCGCCACCGCATCTGCTTAGCCGCGCCGCCGCCGTATCGCTTCCACGCGCACCACTGGTCCTTGCCAGTCCAGGCCGCATCTCCTCCACCACGGGTCCTCGCCAGTCCAGGCCACTACACCCCACCGCCGCTAGCGCCAGTGAGGATAGTGATCTTGAGATGACAGAGGAGGAGCTCGCCGTCGCGGAGCAAGAAATGGAGGAGGACACGGGGAACGCCGACCGTGGTGCCTGGGCTAGGTCCTGGGTTTGCCAGGACGATCTTGACTGGTTGTATCGCACCAGGCGTATCCCGAAGGGCGTC
This sequence comes from Avena eriantha, assembly GCA_910589775.1. Classification (NCBI taxonomy): domain Eukaryota; kingdom Viridiplantae; phylum Streptophyta; class Magnoliopsida; order Poales; family Poaceae; genus Avena; species Avena eriantha. Next base: position 6,144 of record CAJUXJ010000071.1, read on the forward strand.
ATCGCCCGTATCGCCGCCGCGGAGCTTGCCCCCTCACCCAATCCGTGTGAGTATGTGGTATTCCTTTCCCACTTCCAGCGTGGGTCTGGGCTCCCTGTTAGCGATTTTTCCACGACTGGCTCAACACATATGAGCTTTAGCCGCATCATCTTCCAGCTAACACCATCACCTCTCTCTCCGCATTCGCTTCCACCATCAAGGGCTACGCCGGACTGTGGCCCACGAAGGAGCTCTGGATCCGGTTCTTTGGCCTCCGCCGGAACGTGATTCCGAATATAGAGCTTAATCTGGAGGACAAGCAGCTCACGCAATTCGGCGCAGCCTCCATTTCTCCCAGGAAATAGTCTATTTTCCCCCGAGTCACAGGGCTTGACTCCTGCAAGGGCTGGGCCCGAACTTTCTTTTATGTCCGGAACAGCACATCTGAGGATCTGATCCGGCTGCACCCCTATGCTCCGGGTCCTCCTAATCCGGATCTGTGGGACAAGGTCCCCAAGAAGCCCATAGTCCTGGCAAACCAAGTCAACAAAAGGTTCCAGGAGCTGAAGGATCTGGGATTGCGCAATGAGGACGCAATGATCACATTTGTCCGCAACCGGATCTCCCCCCTCCAGAAACGCACGCACAAACTCTCTCACATGAGCTCGGGCCGTGAACCCAACCGGACCTCCTCATTTGAGCTGAGTAACACCGAGATCTACCTCTGGGTCAAGGCCCTCTTCACCACCCACAAAGACTTCTCTGTTGAGTGGATGTGGGGGATCGAACACTTCTGCCGAGATAGGCTTCCCCCTGCGGTAAGTCTCGTGCCCCAAACCTTTTCTGAATTAAATCATACGTCGGTTTTTATTGTAGATTTAATCCTGTTGCCTTTTCTTTCCCTTAGATGTTTCTTCTGCAAACCAGTGAGGATGGCACCGAGCCTTCTCTCAAATGGCCGCCTGATCGAGATGCCTCGGACGAGGAGGAATCGGATCAAGAGATGTTCCTGCCGATGGCTGACGCGACCAAGCGACACACCGGTAAACTCTCTTCCATTAGAGATTGGCCCGACGACGAAGATGACTCGGACGTTGAGGTGATGGAGGCATTTGATGCTGTTACCCTTTCTTATGATTTTCCAGCATTAGCTAACCCCGGTGGGCAGATCCATGAAGATCCTCCTCTTGCCACGGGTGAGCCTGTCCTGATCGCACCGAAGAAGAAGAGGGGGGCCGCACCTGCTTCTTCCTCTGGACCTTCTCAGCCAGCTAAAAGGCGAAAGAAGTCCACGGACAAAGCTGCCACCAAGCCTACAACCAAGGCCATAACCCGGAGGGCTCGGAAGCCCAAGGATCCTTTGACCTCGGATGAGTAAGCCACTTCTCCCTTTGCTATTCATTTGTTCTTCCTTTGTTATAGTTTCTCATCATTCATGATCTGATTCGGCAGTGCCGCGGTGGAGGTCCCTCAGAGTGGTTCCGACATTGCCTCGCCGCTCTGACATAGCCCTTCTCCCCCTCGTGGCGACGATTCACGCCCGTTGAGCCCCATTCAGGAGGGCTCAACGGCCGCTCCGGGTTCTAGCCCACCTCGTCAAGAGGAGGGCAACCTTGGAACAGGGGGAAGCGGTTCTGCCGAGGCTGCAGTTGCTCCTTCTTCGTCACAGCCGCATCCAGCCACCATCCAACCACCATCAGCTCCAGCACCAGCAGCAACAGCAAAGGCACCAGCACCAGCGCCAAGCCCCCCTGCCTCGTCCGAGTCTTCCAAGACTCGGCGAGAACGGATAAGCAGCACCAAGGCAAGCAGTAAGGCCGCTCCCAAGGGAAAATCCACCGTAGCAACTTCCACCTCAGAGTAGCAACCCAAGGGAAAAAAGGCTCGTGACGCCACTAGGGCAGCGTCAATCGAGGCTGGACAGCGTACGCTTGCTTCCATGCTCCCAAAAAAGACTCCACCGCCGAAGGATGCCCCTGCCGAGCCAGCTGATGCGCAACTCATTTTGCACACCAGCCCCGCCGTTGCCCAGGTTGAGAGGAGGGAAGCTCATGCCAAGGGTCTAGTTGCACCCCACATGCTTAGCGGCGAACAAAACCCTCCGACCTTGATCGAGTTCGTTAACAACTAGAACAAGGCGGAGTTCGTCCACAATGACGATCAACCGGAGAAGTTCGGTCCCGCCGAATTTGTTGAACAAATGAATACCGCTGCCAAGGAAATTAACCTCGCAGGTCGGATGATGGAGGTACGTTACTTCGCCTTTTCCTTAGCATGTAGTAGATATTAGTGATATAACCATTAGTCCCCGAGCCTCCGGGGGAGTAACTTGTTACTCGGTCGGATGCTCTTAAGAGAACTAACGTAGCTCCTTAATAATTTCGAATATGCACACACCTAGAGCCGGGTTAAGTCCCACTTGGCCCGGATCTTGTACACTTCGAATATGCACACACCTAGAGCCGGGTTAAGTTCCACTTGGCACTGATTTTGTACACCGCGAATATGCACACACCTAGAGCCGGGTTAAGTTCCACTTGACCCGGATTTTGTACACTTTGAATATGCACACACCTAGAGCCGGGTTAAGTTCCACTTGGCCCGCATTTTGTACACTTCAAATATGCACACACCTAGAGCCGGGTTAAGTTCTACTTGGCCCGGATTTTGTACACTTCGAATATGCACATGACTAAGCTATCTTTTTGTACTTCTTTCAGGTGACCACCAATCGCCGGAGCGGTGAGTTTTAGCGTCTCTTGGATACTCACAAGATGCTGCGCGCGAAACATAGTGCGCTTCTCGCCGAACACGAGAAAAGGGGTAAGTTTTTCCTTGGCAATTTTCCATTTCTCTTCGTCTTTTTCCGCCGAGCTAATCCATCGTTCGGATTTCCGAGCTGGAGTGGAGGCTGAGAATATCCTCATGAGGAAAAACTTGGACCAAATAAAGGGTAAGTTATTCTTGCTCAACCTTGCTATGCTCTCTATCTCCTTTTCTCCATGGCTCGGCAAATATTCATACCTTGGCTTTGCCGGGTCAACAAACTATTTCAGCCTCTCTTGAAGATAGTGTGCTCGTGCCTGACATGATGCTACATTTTCTCGAACAAGCAGGGCAGCACCAAGCTGAACTCAAGAAGAGGGATGACGAGCTTGCCCTCCTCTGCACCAAAGATGAAGAAATTGCCAAGCTCAAGGCAGACATGAAGAAGCTCAAGGCGCAGCACAAGTCCGAACTGGAGAAAGCAGGCCAAGACTTTACTGAAGAACGAGAGCGCCTCAATCTCCAGATCGCCAAGGACCAAGAACTTCTTAAGGAGGCCGACGTCAAGCTTGAGTCGGCGAATACTGAACTTGTGCAACTCCAGAAACGGCGTGATGACTGTACCAAGGAGCTGACCCGAATCCACAGCCAACTTTCTCGTAAGTTCCTTTCCTTCAGCCGTCATGAATCTTTCCGGGTTACTTCACTTATCCTTTCCTTACTTGCTTCACTTGACTTGTTTTCAGGCAAATTTCCGGAGGGCAATGCCATTGCAACCACTGCAGTTGCCAAGTTCCGCCAGCAGAGGGGTACCCCAATTGCTCCGAGCACTGGAGAAATTCCTTATGCCATGGAGGATCTGCTGGTCAGCTTGTCTTCTCGCGTCGAAATTGTGAAGAATTATGGCAAGGATATTCTTGACGTGGCAATCCGGATCTTCAATGCCTTTTGGCCTGATCAAGATACTCCGTATGAGGCCGCAGCTCTGGTTGCCAAATTAATGGAGTGCGAAACCCAACTTGATCTTTGGAGGGAATCTGCCGGACACGCCAGAGCTGAGATCGTTCTCCACTACGTGCTTACGTGGTATGAGAAGATCAACCTCAATCTCCTTGAGCACATGCGCACCGGATCAAGTTGGTCCACTGACCCGGATTGGATAGCTCGGCGCAAGGCTTGTGCCCATAGCCTCATCCAATACGCCCCCATTCATCAATGGAACGAGGGACCAAGCTTCCTTGGCGCTGCCGACGATGAAAATGCCGAAGATGATTCAGGTGAGGACGAAGGGGACGAGGCTTCGGACGTCGAGGAAAGTGAAGATGACACTGAAGCCAAAGCTGGAGCTACACCCACTGGCACCGAATTACCTCCTCCTGCTGCTCCTTGAGCGAAAACACTTTAAAGTTTATCAGATCCCCGGTATGCCGGGTGCAATTGTATTAAGCACACAAGTGATATTTTGCTACTAAATTTTTGTGCCGGATTAACTTGGGCGTAGTCCCCGAGTTTCATTTTCTTGTTTCTCCAATTTCTTGGCTCGGATCGTGTCCACCTTGGTTCGGTTTTATGACTTACGAGTCCGAGTTTCAAAAATTGACTTAACAATACTTGGAAACTTTAGGATTAGCTCAAAATAATTCAGCAAATTAAATATAAGGTAAGCCTAAGCTTAGTCCGAATAACAAACGTCGGCTCGATTAAATTTCTTTCCTTAGTCGTTTTTCATGTGCTACGCAATTCCAAACTTGTTCTCTTGCTTGCCATGAAGCCAAATCTTGTTGGACAGCAGCAAGTCGAAGAGTTGGGTTTTTGGTGCTCACACACTACTAATCTGGCTTAGGTAGAAGCAACTTACACCAGCCGACATATAAATAATAAATATAGAAAACAACAAATATTACTAAGACAGTCCTCAAGTTACTGCTCGAGGTGCCAACATTTCATTGATAAGCTCATCGTCGGCATACATACCGACATATGAGAGACTCAGATACATACACTTCTCTGCTAAGTGTAGAAAGGACGAAGTAGAGCTACATTCCATGGACGCTTAGATTGCTCGCCGGACCTGTCCGCCTTGTTCTTCTCCTGTGGTTTTGCATCTATGAGATAGTATGAGTCATTGTGCAATGCTTTGCTCACAATGAATGGCCCTTCCCATGGGGGGGATAACTTATGCATGACAGCAGTACATTGTACCTACCGAAGTACCAGATCACCTTCCCGGAAAACTCGGGAGTTTACTTTCTGGCTATGATAGCGTCAGAGATTTTGCTGACATATGGCGGATCTGGACAATGCCAATTCTCTCGGTTTTTCCAGCAGATCAACTTCATTTTGTCGGTCTTGTTGCACTTCGGCTTCTGTGTATTGGGTGACCCTAGGCGAGTCATGCGCTACGTCGGCTGATAATACAACTTCTGCCCCATATACCAGAAAAAATGGCGTATAGCATGTTGATCGATTCAGAGTTGTTCTTAAACTCCATAGTACCGCTGGTAGTTCTATCCAGCACCCCGCTGATCTTTGCAGCGGCTTAATGAGCCGGGATTTTATCCCGGATAATACCAATCCGTTGGATCTTTCCACTTGTTTGTTCGATGCGGGGTGAGCTACCGAGGCTACATCTAGCCGGATCTTCTTATCTCAGCAGAAACGTGCAAATGCTCCTTCAGCAAAATTTGTGCCATTATCCGTTATGATACTGTGAGGATAACCGTATCTCAAGATGATATCCTTGAGGAATGTCATGGCGGTAGCTCCATCACATTTTCTTATTGGTTTCACCTCAATCCATTTTGTAAATTTGTCAACCATGACTAAGATGTGGGTCATGTTCCCTCTTGCTGGTTTGAAGGGGCCTACCATATCCAAACACCATACGGCAAACGGCCAGGTAATTGGTGTGGTCTTGAGCTCCGACATTGGCATATGCGTCGTTGTCGCATATCTTTGACAACCATTGCACTTTCTTACCAGATCTTCTGCTTGTTCTAAGGCACCTGGCTAGTAAAACCCATGGTGGAAAGCTTTTGTCACCAAGGCTCTGGACGAGGCATGATGCCCACATTCCCCTTGATGTATATCTCGGAGGATGTCTAGGCCTTCCTCCGGGTCAACACATCGCTGGAGGACATTAGTCACACTCCTTTTGTATAACTCAGAATTGATGATCGTGTATGCTTTTGCCCTCCTCTGAGTTTGCCTGGAAAGCACCTCCTCAGTGGGTAAAGTTCCATCTTCCAGGAATTGAAATATGGGCAGTGCCCAAGCTGGTACAACTCGCACTGGGAACACATCCTCATCGATTTCCATCTGATCCACCGGCATAACCTCAGCCGGATCGCGCTGAGCAGTCCCCGGGTCTTGCGAAGCAGTCCCCGGGTCTTGTGAAGCAGTCCCCACGTCAATGTCCATGGGTATAGCTCTGGACTCCGTATCTTCCGGGACGTAGATTGAGTTGGTTTCTAGGGATGGCCTGATAGATGGTTTTCTGAGGTGCTCTAATGCTACACCCGGTGGAATTGCTTGTCAGGTTGATCCGAGCTTCGACAATACGTCGGCAGCCTCATTTTCCACCCGGGGTACATGGTAAAATTCGCATCCCTCAAAGTAACCAGATATCTTCTACACAAGAAATCTGTACAGTGCCATGTTTGGATCAAGAGCGTCCCATAGCCCTCAAACTTGCTGAACTACCAAATCTGAGTCGCCAAAGCATTGGATCCGACGTATCCCAATTTCTTTTGCCACTTTGAGCCCATGTACTAGTGCCTCATATTCGGTGACATTGTTTGACGCTGCGAAGTGGATCTGCAGCACATATTTCAGCTGGTCCTTCTTGGGCGAGGTAAGCACAACTCCGGCGCCTAACCCGGTTTTTTTTTTTGACCCTTCAAAATGCATTCTCCAGTAGTTTGGATCTGGCAATGGTGGCTCATCCTGCACCTCGGCCCAATCCACAAAAAAGTCAGCTACAGCCTAAGACTTGATTGCTTCTCTTCTATCATATTGTGGCGCATAAGGGGCTAGCTCAATTGCCCATTTTGCAATCCTGCCACTTGCATCCTTGTTACTCATTATCTCGGATATGGGAGCCTCACATATTACTCTGATGGGGTGCTCCTCAAAATAGTGTTTTAGCTTCTTAGCCGACATGTACACACCATATGCCACTTTCTGATAGTGCGGATAATTTTGCTTCGATTCGGATAATACCTCGCTTAGGTAATACACTGGCCTTTGCACTGACTTACCCTCTTCGTCGCGCTCTACCACAATTACTGCACTTACAACTCGGTTGGTTGCGGCTATATTGAGCAACATTGGCTCCTTTGATAGTGGAGAGGCTAATACTGGTGCAGTGGCTAACATCTTTAATTGGATAAAGGCTTGGCCTGCGGCGTCCAAATGAACTTGTCCGACTTTTTCATGAGTTGATAGAGAGGCAGTGCCTTTTCTCCCAACCGACATACAAACCGACTTAAGGATGCCAAGCAACCAGTGACCTTTTGGACATCCTTAAGGGACTTCGGTAGTTCCATTCGCTCTATGGACCGGATTTTAGTTGGACTAACTTCGATACCTCGGCTGGAGACAAGAAATCTGAGTAATTTTCTAGCCGGGACACCGAAGGTACATTTCTCCGGATTAAGCTTCATTCGGAACCTCCTTAGGTTCGCGAATGTCTGCCTGATATCATCAAGGAGCGTTTTGCTTTCCATGGTCTTGATAACAACATCATCCACATACACCTGCACATTTTGACCAATATGGTCGTGCGAGCACTTCTGCATGCATCTTTGGTACGTTGCCCCTGCATTACGTAAACCAAAAGGCATGGTGCGATAGCAATAAGCCCCATACGTGCTGATAAATGCAGTCTTTATTTGATCACTTGGGTTTAGAGGTATCTGGTGGAAACCGGAATATGCATCAATGAACGATAACAATTCACACCTAGCAGTAGAATCTATGACCTGGTCTATGCTTGGCAGTGGGAATGGATCTTTTGGACACACCTTATTCAGGTTCATGTAATCGATACACATACGCCAAACCACTGCCACGTTCGGATCGTCTTTCTTCTTCTCCACTAGCACCGAATTAGATAGCCAATCCGGGTAAAGCACTTCCATGATAAATCCAGCTGCTAGCAGCCGATCTATCTCATCTCCTATGACCTTTCTCCTGTCTTCAGCGAAGCGGCGGAGAGGTTGCTTCACCGGCCTTGCTCTGCGTCTCACATTCAAAGAGTGCTCGGCCAACTCCCTCGGAACACCTTGCAAGTCCTGTGTGGACCAAGAAAAAATATCTCGATTCTCACGGAGGAAGTTGACGAGCTCGCTTTCCTATTTTTCATTTAACCCGGCACCAATTGTTACGGTGCGCTTTGGGAAGATATCATGAACAGGCACTTTCTTGGTATATTTTGTCGCTTGGAACGAAACACTACCATGCGGGTTACTCAGCACCGGTATATATTGCTGCGTGGACTGAGCCAATGCCGCCACCTCTTGGATCATTCTCTTTTCCTGCGCAATCACGAGTGACTCGGCCAGGTTAGATCCGGCAGACGCACACTCAATAGAACGTCGGAAATCACCAGCTATGGTAATCACACCATTTGGCCAGGGCAGCTTCATCTTCAAGCAACTGATGTGACAACTTGCCATGAACTTGTTCAGGGCTGGCCTGCCGAGCAACGCGTGATACGCACTCTCCAAATTTACAACCTCGAACTCCAAATTCTCAGTCCGGCAGTTATCACTTGTGCCGAATAACACGTCAAGCCGGACCTTGCCTATGGGCTCACAAGAAATGCCTGGCACAATGCCATGGAAAGTTGTCCTTGTGGCTTGGAGCATGTTCTCTGAGATACCCAACTTGCACATCGTGTCCACATACATGATGTTGATGCTACTACCATTGTCAATTAGCACCTTTGAGAACCTCACATTGATGTTAGGCCCAATGAATTTCGGATCCAACACCAGTGCATACGAACCAGGACTCGGCATAAGCTTGGGATGATCTTTGATGCTCTAGGTAATTTCCTGGTCCGACCAGGGCATATACCTCGTTGCAGCTGGCATTACTGCATTAACCTCGATATGTCAATGCTGCAAGCTCTTTCGGTCTATCTCTTCTGTGGTGAACATGCAGTAACTCTGATGATGCTCTCTGTACTCATTCCTCCCCTCGTTTCCGGGGTACCTCTGATTCGGTTGATGCTGATCTTCCACTTGATGCACTGCATCCCTTCCCTCATGGTTGTCATACCTCGGCGGAGGGGGAGGCAACATTAACTGTTGCGTGTTCGCTCCGAAGAGCAAGTGCTGCCGAGGTAACTCCTTCCGAGGTTGATCATTCCGAGGTGCCTGAGCATTCCCCGAACCACCTTGTTCTATCTTTCTTATCCATTCACACTGCCTGGTTGTGTGACCCCCTGGGTTACTCGGATTTGGCGTGTGAAATTTACACGGCTGATCCAGCATTGCCTCATAAGTATACCTCGAACGGTCCTTCTTTTCTTGCCACTGTTTCTTCTGCTCTGGCGTCCAAGTTTTCTTGCCATCATTTCTTGGTGTCCATTGCTGTCCTCCGATTTTCTGACGTTGGTTGCTTCCTGTACCAGGTTGATCTTGCTTCACAGCTGCAACTTGTTGCGAACTGTACCGGTAATCCGGTCTGTCATCTCTTCTTTTACCCCGGTAATCATTCCTCCGGGATGATCCGGCTCCATCTCTCTGGTATTATTCCTCGCTTGACTCGTTTGACACAAGCCTAGGCTGAGTCGGATCACCCAAGGCATATGAATCAGTGATTCGGATCGTTTCTGTGGAGCTGCTCACTGTTGCATACCTTGGCCAACACTGCACTCTTGCCGTGGTATATTCCGCTACTGCGGTTACCCTGCACCTACCGAATTACGCTGTCTGGCATTGCCGTTTACAGCGTTCCCTTGACCGACATTGCCTTGGTCGCGGTTACCTCGGCCAGCTTCACCTCGGCTCACACTTCATCGATCCTCGTTTCTCTATACTTCTTTTCCTTTCCTTACCCTTGCCAGGTCATATGGGACTATCTGCTTATTCCTCCTGGCCGAGGTTACCACCTCTTCTCTCCTAGGACCACCATGACGACACGATGCAGCTCCAGTGGATTTCTCCGGGTTACCTACCACCGAATGAATGGTTGTGGAGGCCCCAATTCTCTCCAGGTTAGCCCTGAGCAATTCCTCATTTTGCCTATTCGCGATCCGAACCAACTCATTGACCCTATCTTGATGTCTCTGACGGGCTTCCCCTGTCAGACCATCTAACTCGGATGCATCTGCATCTGCTGCCCTGAGGTTCTTTGCCGGGGTACTATACTTCGGCAGCCCCACGGACAAACAGTTTTCTGATTCCTCAATCCTAGTATCACCCTCTTTGTTTATTTCACTTATGAGGTTTCTCCCCTTCACTTTTACAGCATCTACCTTATTTGCCTTTGCGTACTCACGCAGTGTCATGTTCAACGACTTCTGAGCCGCGGCTATCTTTTTTGCACCCTCTAATATTTTTTGCCTAGTCTCCTCTAGCTCGGCTTGTGCCTGAGCCGGATCTACTCCTGCTGCTATTGGGTTTGCCAAGCTATCCATCGCCTGCTGCAACACATTCTCTAGCCTCTCTAGAGGAGGACCTCTACTTTTCCTCGGTGCCTTAGGCGTTACCTCCGGATCTGGTGCTAGATCTTTGCTCACGCCAGCGCCAGGTGCAGTCATCACCACCTCGGCATGGTCCGGGGAGCGAGTGATACGCGCCCCGCGACCCGCGCTAAGGGGTGCATCGCCTCCTTCGACGACGTGCCACGGATGAACGCACGACACATCGACAGCAACGTAGATCTTGTGCGCGCCGAGCTTGACGAAGAGGCCGTTGCGCGGAAGAGGACGCTTGCCGAAGCAGCCAGCGTTGTCGCTGACGAACTCCAACGCCCCAAAGTGCTGAACGAGCCCGGATACGATGCGTTCACTGGTGCCGATGAAGTTTCCCGTCCGGATCTTCACCCTTGCTAGCCCCGCTAGCCCCACGATGGGCTCCAACTATTGTGGTGTTGTCACGGCAGATGGCATGGATAGGCTAAAGGTGGGGACAAAATGCACTAGGGGAATCCAGGGAGGGATAGTGTGGTGATTCCACACATAGTTGTTTTGTATTCGATTCACTTCCACAGTTTACAAGTGCTCCTTGAGCTGTATTAGGGAGAGGAGGAAGAAGAACTCTCTTACTCTCACCACTAGCTGGCCCTCAGGAACACACTAGTTAAACCACAACCCACTTGAGATCAACCCTTTCTACAGAGGCCCTAGCCCTCCTTATATAGGGGTAGCCAGGTCTCTAGTTAGGGCATACGTGGAGGCATATTCCTTGGAATATGCCTCCTCCCAAAATAGTAAGCCGACCGGGTCACTTTTGCCCAGCGTCATCCATGCGGAGGCTACGTGAGCCTCTATGGCGCCTGCGTCATCTGACACAGCCATTGTCACCTTTGTCGACCACGCCTCGGTGGTCCTGGCCTCTGTCTGCTTCGCTCACACTCTGCACACAGTGGTCACCCTTTGACCAGAGAGATACCTTCCTTCTCTTACAAGCTTGATATAACCCGGATCATACATAGTTCATCCGGCCACACCTGTACCTGCATATAAGTTAAATACATCTGTGCGACATGCGACATAAGTCTGCTGAGACCCTGTTAGGTTGACATCCCCTGGGCCGGGTTACTCCGTGATTCGGCCTGCCTTGAGGTGACTTGTCCAGCACTTGCTTTGACCTTGCCGTCCCTCGGCTATCTTGGCCTTTATACCCCGGTGTGACCCTACCCGGGGGTATCCCCCCAACAGTGTGTTCTTTCCACAAACCATTTGAGTCATTGCATGTTTGTTCTTATACTAAAACCACAAACCAGCACTAGACTCACTGCATGTGTGTTCTATCCACAAACCACTTATGGATCAACGAGTGGCCATTGCATGTGTGTTCTTTCCACAAAGCACATATGGATCAACCAGTGGTCATTGCATGTGTGTTCTTTCCACAAACCACACATGGATCAACAAGTGGTCATTGCATGTGTGTTCTTTCCACAAACCACACATGGATCAACAAGTGGTCATTGCATGTGTGTTCTTTTCCACAAACCACACATGGATCAAGCAGTGTCATTGCGTGTGTGTTCTTTCCACAAACCACATATGGATCAACCAGTGTCATTGCATGTGTGTTCTTTTCAAAAACCACATGTGAAATAGAGTCATTGCATGTGTGTTCTTATACTAAAACCAGCACTAGAGTGCTTGCATGTGCGTTCTTTTCCACAAACCACACATGGATCCACCAGACTCATTGCATGTGTGTTCTTTTCCACAAACAACTTATGGATCAACCACTGGTCATTGCATGTGCGTTCTTTTCACAAACTACATGTGGACCTACTAGAGTCATTGTATGTGTGTTCTTATACTAAAACTGGCACTAGAGTCATTGCATGTGTGTTCTTTCCACAAACCACATATGGATCAACCAGTGGTCATTGCATGTGTGTTCTTTTCCTCAAACCACATATGGATCAACCAGTGGTCATTGCATGTGTGTTCTTTCCAAAAATCACACATGGATCAACCAGTGGTTATTGCATGTGTGTTCTTTTCCACACACCACACATGGATTAACCAGTGGTCATTGCATGTGTGTTCTTTCCACAAAACACATATGGATCCATTTGACTAATTGCATGTTTGTTCTTATACTAAAACCACAAACCAGCACTAGACTCAGTGCATGTGTGTTCTTTTCCACAAACCAGACATGGATCCACAAGACTCATTGCATGTGTGTTCTTTTCCACAAACCACATGTGGGTCAACCAGTGGTCATTGCATGTGTGTTCTTTCCACAAACCACATATGGATCAACCCGTGTCATTGCATGTGTGTTCTTTCCACAAACCACATATGGATCCATTTGAGTCATTGCATGTTTGTTCTTATACTAAATCCACAAACCGGCACTAGAGTCATTGCATGTGTGTTCTTTTCCACAAACAACTTATGGATCAACTAGTGGTCATTGCATGTGTGTTCTTTTCACAAACTACATGTGGACCAACCACTAGAGTCATTGCATGTGTGTTATTTCCACAAACCACACATGGATCAACCACTAGAGTCATTACATGTGTGTTCTTTTCCACAAACCACACATGGATCCACTAGACCCATTGCATGTGTGTTCTTTTCCACAAACAACTTATGGATCAACTAGTGGTCTTTGCATGTGTGTTCTTTTCCACAAACCACATGTGGATCAACCAGTGGTCATTGCATGTGTGTTCTTTTCCACAAACCAGATATGGATCATACAGTGTTATTGCTTGTGTGTTCTTTCCACGAACCACATATGGATCCATTTGAGTCATTACATGTTTGTTATTATACTAAACCACAAACCGGCACTAGAGTCATTGCATCTGTGTTCTTTTCCACAAACAACTTATGGATCAACCAGTGGTCATTGCATGTGTGTTCTTTTCACAAACTACATGTGGACCCACTACAGTCATTGTATGTGTGTTCTTATACTAAAACTAACACTAGAGTCATTCCATGTGTGTTCCTTTCACAAACCACACATGGATCCACCACTGTCATTGCATGTGTGTTCTATCCACAAACAACACATGGATCAACCACTAGAGTCATTGCATGTGTGTTCTTTTCCGAAACCACATATGGATCATAAAGTGGTCATTGCATGTGTGTTCTTTCCACAAACCATTTGAGTCATTGCATGTTTGTTCTTATACTAAAACCACAAACCAGCACTATACTCATTGCATGTGTGTTCATTCCACAAACCACATATCGATCAACTTGTGGGCATTGCATGTGTGTTCTTTCTAGATACCACACATGGATCAACAAGTGGTCATTGCATGTGTGTTGTTTCCACAAACCACACATGGATCAACAAGTGGTCATTGCATGTGTGTTCTTTCCACAAACCACACATTGATCAAGAAGTGTCATTGCGTGTGTGTTCTTTCCACAAACCACATATGGATCAACTAGTGTCATTGCATGTGTGTTATTTTCACAAACCACATGTGAACCCACTAGAGTCATTGCATGTGTGTGCTTATACTACAACCAACACTAGAGTCATTCCATTTGTGTTCTTTTCCCAAACCACACATGGATCCTCCACTGTCATTGCATGTGTGTTATTTCCACAAACCACACATGGATAAACTAGTGGTTATTGCATGTGTGTTCTTTTCCATAAACCACATATGGATCAACCAGTGGTCATTGCATGTGTGTTCTTTCCACAAACCACATATGGATCAACCAGAGTCATTGCATGTGTGTTCTTTCCAAAAACCACATATGGATCCATTTGAGTAATTGCATGTTTGTTCTTATACTAAAACCACAAACCAGCACTAGAGTCATTGCATGTGTGTTCTTTTCCACAAACCACACATGGATCCACTAGACTCATTGCATGTGTGTTCTTTTCCACAAACAACTTATGGATCAAACAGTGGTCATTGCATGTGAGTTCTTTTCCACAAACAACTTATGGATCAACCAGTGCTCATTTCATGTGTGTTCTTTTCACAAACTACATGTGGACCCACTGGAGTCATTGCATGTGTGTTCTTATACTAAAACTGGCACTAGAGTCATTGCATGTGTGTTCTTTCCACAAACCACATATGGATCAACCAGTGGGCATTGCATGTGTGTTCTTTTCCACAAACTACATATGGATCAACCAGTGGTCATTGCATGTGTGTTCTTTCCAAAAACCACACATGGATCAACCAGTGGTCATTGCATGTGTGTTCTTTTCCGCAAACCACACATGGATCAACAAGTGGTCATTGCATGTGTGTTATTTCCACAAACCACACATGGATCAACCACTAGAGTCATTGCAGGTGTGTTCTTTTCCACAAACAACTTATGGATCAACTAGTGGTCTTTGTATGTGTGTTCTTTTCCACAAACCACATGTGGATCAACCAGTGGCCATTGCATGTGTGTTCTTTCCACAAACCAGATATGCATCAACCAGTGTCATTGCATGTTTGTTCTTTCCACAACCACATATGGATCCATTTGAGTCATTGCATGTTTGTTCTTATACCAAAACCACAAACTGGCATTAGAGTCATTGCAGGTGTGTTCTTTTCCACAAACAACTTATGGGTCAACCAGTGGTCATTGCATGTGTGTTCTTTTCACAAACTACATGTGGACCCACTATAGTCATTGTATGTGTGTTCTTATACTAAAACTAGAACTAGAGTTATTGCATATGTGTTCTTTTCACAAACCACACATGGATCCACCACTGTCATTGCATGTGTGTTCTATCCATAAACAACACATGGATCAACCACTAGAGTCATTGCATGTGTGTTCTTTTCCACAAACCACATATGGATCAACCAGTGGTCATTGCATGTGTGTTCTTTCCACAAACCATTTGAGTCATTTCATGTTTGTTCTTATACTAAAACCAGAAACCAGCACTAGACTCATTGCATGTGTGTTCTTTCCACAAACCACACATGGATCAACCAGTGGTCATTGCATGTGTGTTCTTTCCACAAACCACAGATGGATCAACAAGTGGTCATTGCATGTGTATTCTTTCCACAAACCACACATGGATCTACAAGTGGTCATTGCATGTGTGTTCTTTCGACAGACCACATATGGATCCACCACTGTCATTGCATGTGTGTTCTATCCACAAACAACACATGGATCAACCACTAGAGTTATTGCATGTGTGTTCTTTTCCACAAACCACATATGGATCAACCAGTGGTCATTACATGTGTGTCCTTTCCACAAACCATTTGAGTCATTTCATGTTTGTTCTTATACTAAAACCAGAAACTAGCACTAGACTCATTGCATGTGTGTTCTTTCCACAAACCACACATGGATCAACCAGTGGTCATTGCATGTGTGTTCTTTCCACAAACCACACATGGATCAACAAGTGGTCATTGCATGTGTGTTCTTTCCATAAACCACATATGGATCAACAAGTGGTCATTACATGTGTGTTCTTTTCCACAAACCACGCATGGATCAAGCAGTGTCATTGCGTGTGTGTTCTTTCCACAAACCACATATGGATCAACCAGTGTCATTGCATGTGTTTTTTTTTTCACAATCCACATGTGAACCCACTAGAGTCATTGCATGTGTGTTCTTATACTAAAACAAACACTAGAGTCATTTCATGTGTGTTCTTTTCACAAACCACACATGGATCCACCACTCTCATTGCATGTGTGTTCTTTCCACAAACCACACATGGATCAACCAGTGGTCATTGCATGTGTGTTCTTTTCCACAAACCACACATGGATCAACAACTGGTCATTGCATGTGTGTTCTTTCCACAAACCACACATGGATCAACAAGTGGTCATTGCATGTGTGTTCTTTTTCACAAACAACTTATGGATCAACTAGTGGTAATTGCATGTGTGTTCTTTTCACAAACTACATGTGGACCCACTAGAGTCATTGTATGTGTGTTCTTATACTAAAACTAGCACTAGAGTCATTGCATGTGTGTTCTTTTCACAAACCACACATGGAACCACCACTGTCATTGCATGTGTGTTCTATCCACAAACCACACATGGATCAACCACTAGAGTCATTGCATGTGTGTTCTTTTCCACAAACCACATATGGATCAACCAGACTCATTGCATGTGTGTTCTTTTCCACAAGCAACTTATGGATCAACCACTGGTCATTGCATGTGTGTTCTTTTCACAAACTACATGTGGACCTACTAGAGTCATTGTATGTGTGTTCTTATACTAAAACTGGCACTAGAGTCATTGCATGTGTGTTCTTTCCACAAACCACATATGGATACACCAGTGGTCATTGCATGTGTGTTCTTTTCCTCAAACCACATATGGATCAACCAGTGGTCATTGCATGTGTGTTCTTTCCAAAAATCACACATGGATCAGCCAGTGGTTATTGCATGTGTGTTCTTTTCCACACACCACACATGGACTAACCAGTGGTCATTGCATGTGTGTTCTTTCCACAAACCACATATGGATCCATTTGAGTAATTGCATGTTTGTTCTTATACTAAAACCAAAAACCAGCACTAGACTCAGTGCATGTGTGTTCTTTTCCACAAACCACACATGGATCCACAAGACTCATTGCATGTGTGTTCTTTTCTACAAACAACTTATGGATCAACAAGTGGTCTTTGCATGTGTATTCTTTTCCACAAACCACATGTGGGTCAACCAGTGGTCATTGCATGTGTGTTCTTTCCACAAACCACATATGGATCAACCCGTGTCATTGCATGTGTGTTCTTTCCACAAACCACATATGGATCCATTTGAGTCATTGCATGTTTGTTCTTATACTAAAGCCACAAACCGGCACTAGAGTCATTGCATGTGTGTTCTTTTTCCACAAACAACGTATGGATCAACTAGTGGTCATTGCATGTGTGTTCTTTTCACAAACTACATGTGGACAACCCACTAGAGTCATTGCATGTGTGTTATTTCCACAAACCACACATGGATCAACCACTAGAGTCATTACATGTGTGTTCTTTTCCACAAACCACACATGGATCTACTAGACCCATTGCATGTGTGTTCTTTTCCACAAACAACTTATGGATCAACTAGTGGTCTTTGCATGTGTGTTCTTTTCCACAAACCACATGTCGATCAACCAGTGGTCATTGCATGTGTGTTCTTTTCCACAAACCAGATATGGATCAACCAGTGTTATTGCATGTGTGTTCTTTCCACGAACCACATATGGATCCATTTGAGTCATTGCATGTTTGTTATTATACTAAACCACAAATCGGCACTAGAGTCATTGCATCTGTGTTCTTTTCCACAAACAACTTATGGATCAACCAGTGGTCATTGCATGTGTGTTCTTTTCACAAACTACATGTGGACCCACTACAGTCATTGTATGTGTGTTCTTATACTAAAACTAACACTAGAGTCATTGCATGTGTGTTCCTTTCACAAACCACACATGGATCCACCACTGGCATTGCATGTGTGTTCTATCCACAAGCAACACATGGATCAACCACTAGAGTCATTGCATGTGTGTTCTTTTCCGAAACCACATATGGATTATACAGTGGTCATTGGATGTGTGTTCTTTCCACAAACCATTTGAGTCATTGCATGTTTGTTCTTATACTAAAACCACAAACCAGCACTATACTCATTGCATGTGTGTTCTTTCCACAAACCACATATGGATCAACTTGTGGGCATTGCATGTGTGTTCTTTCTAGAAACCACACATGGATCAACAAGTGGTCATTGCATGTGTGTTCTTTCCACAAACCACACATGGATCAACAAGTGGTCATTGCATGTGTGTTCTTTCCACAAACCACACATTGATCAAGCAGTGTCATTGCGTGTGTGTTCTTTCCACAAACCACATATGGATCAACTAGTGTCATTGCATGTGTGTTATTTTCACAAACCACATGTGAAACCACTAGAGTCATTGCATGTGTGTGCTTATACTAAATCCAACACTAGAGTCATTCCATTTGTGTTCTTTTCCCAAACCACACATGGATCCTCCACTGTCATTGCATGTTTGTTATTTCCACAAACCACACATGGATCAACTAGTGGTTATTGCATGTGTGTTCTTTTCCACAAACCACATATGGATCAACCAGTGGTCATTGCATGTGTGTTCTTTCCACAAACCACATATGGATCAACCAGAGTCATTGCATGTGTGTTCTTTCCAAAAACCACATATGGATCCATTTGAGTAATTGCATGTTTGTTCTTATACTAAAACCACAAACCAGCACTAGAGTCATTGCATGTGTGTTCTTTTCCACAAACCACACATGGATCCACTAGACTCATTGCATGTGTGTTCTTTTCCACAAACAACTTATGGATCAACCAGTGGTCATTGCATGTGAGTTCTTTTCCACAAACAACTTATGGATCAACCAGTGCTCATTGCATGTGTGTTCTTTTCACAAACTACATGTGGACCCACTAGAGTCATTGCATGTGTGTTCTTATACTAAAACTAGCACTAGAGTCATTGCATGTGTGTTCTTTCCACAAACGACATATGGATCAACCAGTGGGCATTGCATGTGTGTTCTTTTCCACAAACTACATATGGATCAACCAGTGGTCATTGCATGTGTGTTCTTTCCAAAAACCACACAGTGATCAACCAGTGGTCATTGCATGTGTGTTCTTTTCCGCAAACCACACATGGATCAACAAGTGGTCATTGCATGTGTGTTATTTCCACAAACCACACATGGATCAACCACTAGAGTCATTGCAGGTGTGTTCTTTTCCACAAACAGCTTATGGATCAACTATTGGTCTTTGTATGTGTGTTCTTTTCCACAAACCACATGTGGATCAACCAGTGGCGATTGCATGTGTGTTCTTTCCACAAACCAGATATGCATCAACCAGTGTCATTGCATGTGTGTTCGTTCCACAACCACATATGGATCCATTTGAGTCATTGCATGTTTGTTCTTATACCAAAACCACAAACTGGCACTAGAGTCATTGCAGATGTGTTCTTTTCCACAAACAACTTATGGGTCAACTAGTGGTCATTGCATGTGTGTTCTTTTCACAAACTACATGTGGACCCACTACAGTCATTGTATGTGTGTTCTTATACTAAAACTAGCACTAGAGTTATTGCATGTGTGTTCTTTTCACAAACCACACATGGATCCACCACTGTCATTGCATGTGTGTTCTATCCACAAACAACACATGGATCAACCACTAGAGTCATTGCATGTGTGTTCTTTTCCACAAACCACATATGGATCAACCAGTGGTCATTGCATGTGTGTTCTTTCCACAAACCATTTGAGTCATTTCATGTTTGTTCTTATACTAAAACCAGAAACCAGCACTAGACTCATTGCATGTGTGTTCTTTCCACAAACCACACATGGATCAACCAGTGGTCATTGCATGTGTGTTCTTTCCACAAACCACACATGGATCAACAAGTGGTCATTGCATGTGTGTTCTTTCCACAAACCACACATGGATCAACAAGTGGTCATTGCATGTGCGTTCTTTCCACAGACCACATATGGATCCACCACTGTCATTGCATGTGTGTTCTATCCACAAACAACACATGGATCAACCACTAGGGTCATTGCATGTGTGTTCTTTTCCACAAACCACATATGGATCAACCAGTGGTCATTGCATGTGTGTTCTTTCCACAAACCATTTGAGTCATTTCATGTTTGTTCTTATACTAAAACCAGAAACCAGCACTAGACTCATTGCATGTGTGTTATTTCCACAAACCACACATGGATCAACTAGTGGTTATTGCATGTGTGTTCTTTTCCACAAACCACATATGGATCAACCAGTGGTCATTGCATGTGTGTTCTTTCCACAAACCACATATGGATCAACCAGAGTCATTGCATGTGTGTTCTTTCCAAAAACCACATATGGATCCATTTGAGTAATTGCATGTTTGTTCTTATACTAAAACCACAAACCAGCACTAGAGTCATTGCATGTGTGTTCTTTTCCACAAACCACACATGGATCCACTAGACTCATTGCATGTGTGTTCTTTTCCACAAACAACTTATGGATCAACCAGTGGTCATTGCATGTGAGTTCTTTTCCACAAACAACTTATGGATCAACCAGTGCTCATTGCATGTGTGTTCTTTTCACAAACTACATGTGGACCCACTAGAGTCATTGCATGTGTGTTCTTATACTAAAACTAGCACTAGAGT
This sequence comes from Avena eriantha, assembly GCA_910589775.1. Classification (NCBI taxonomy): domain Eukaryota; kingdom Viridiplantae; phylum Streptophyta; class Magnoliopsida; order Poales; family Poaceae; genus Avena; species Avena eriantha. Next base: position 26,795 of record CAJUXJ010000071.1, read on the forward strand.
CATTACATGTGTGTTCTTTCCACAAACGACATATGGATCAACCAGTGGGCATTGCATGTGTGTTCTTTTCCACAAACTACATATGGATCAACCAGTGGTCATTGCATGTGTGTTCTTTCCAAAAACCACACAGTGATCAACCAGTGGTCATTGCATGTGTGTTCTTTTCCGCAAACCACACATGGATCAACAAGTGGTCATTGCATGTGTGTTATTTCCACAAACCACACATGGATAAACCACTAGAGTCATTGCAGGTGTGTTCTTTTCCACAAACAGCTTATGGATCAACTATTGGTCTTTGTATGTGTGTTCTTTTCCACAAACCACATGTGGATCAACCAGTGGCGATTGCATGTGTGTTCTTTCCACAAACCAGATATGCATCAACCAGTGTCATTGCATGTGTGTTCGTTCCACAACCACATATGGATCCATTTGAGTCATTGCATGTTTGTTCTTATACCAAAACCACAAACTGGCACTAGAGTCATTGCAGATGTGTTCTTTTCCACAAACAACTTATGGGTCAACCAGTGGTCATTGCATGTGTGTTCTTTTCACAAACTACATGTGGACCCACTACAGTCATTGTATGTGTGTTCTTATACTAAAACTAGCACTAGAGTTATTGCATGTGTGTTCTTTTCACAAACCACACATGGATCCACCACTGTCATTGCATGTGTGTTCTATCCACAAACAACACATGGATCAACCACTAGAGTCATTGCATGTGTGTTCTTTTCCACAAACCACATATGGATCAACCAGTGGTCATTGCATGTGTGTTCTTTCCACAAACCATTTGAGTCATTTCATGTTTGTTCTTATACTAAAACCAGAAACCAGCACTAGACTCATTGCATGTGTGTTCTTTCCACAAACCACACATGGATCAACCAGTGGTCATTGCATGTGTGTTCTTTCCACAAACCACACATGGATCAACAAGTGGTCATTGCATGTGTGTTCTTTCCACAAACCACACATGGATCAACAAGTGGTCATTGCATGTGTGTTCTTTCCACAGACCACATATGGATCCACCACTGTCATTGCATGTGTGTTCTATCCACAAACAACACATGGATCAACCACTAGGGTCATTGCATGTGTGTTCTTTTCCACAAACCACATATGGATCAACCAGTGGTCATTGCATGTGTGTTCTTTCCACAAACCATTTGAGTCATTTCATGTTTGTTCTTATACTAAAACCAGAAACCAGCACTAGACTCATTGCATGTGTGTTATTTCCACAAACCACACATGGATCAACTAGTGGTTATTGCATGTGTGTTCTTTTCCACAAACCACATATGGATCAACCAGTGGTCATTGCATGTGTGTTCTTTCCACAAACCACATATGGATCAACCAGAGTCATTGCATGTGTGTTCTTTCCAAAAACCACATATGGATCCATTTGAGTAATTGCATGTTTGTTCTTATACTAAAACCACAAACCAGCACTAGAGTCATTGCATGTGTGTTCTTTTCCACAAACCACACATGGATCCACTAGACTCATTGCATGTGTGTTCTTTTCCACAAACAACTTATGGATCAACCAGTGGTCATTGCATGTGAGTTCTTTTCCACAAACAACTTATGGATCAACCAGTGCTCATTGCATGTGTGTTCTTTTCACAAACTACATGTGGACCCACTAGAGTCATTGCATGTGTGTTCTTATACTAAAACTAGCACTAGAGTCATTACATGTGTGTTCTTTCCACAAACGACATATGGATCAACCAGTGGGCATTGCATGTGTGTTCTTTTCCACAAACTACATATGGATCAACCAGTGGTCATTGCATGTGTGTTCTTTCCAAAAACCACACAGTGATCAACCAGTGGTCATTGCATGTGTGTTCTTTTCCGCAAACCACACATGGATCAACAAGTGGTCATTGCATGTGTGTTATTTCCACAAACCACACATGGATCAACCACTAGAGTCATTGCAGGTGTGTTCTTTTCCACAAACAGCTTATGGATCAACTATTGGTCTTTGTATGTGTGTTCTTTTCCACAAACCACATGTGGATCAACCAGTGGCGATTGCATGTGTGTTCTTTCCACAAACCAGATATGCATCAACCAGTGTCATTGCATGTGTGTTCGTTCCACAACCACATATGGATCCATTTGAGTCATTGCATGTTTGTTCTTATACCAAAACCACAAACTGGCACTAGAGTCATTGCAGATGTGTTCTTTTCCACAAACAACTTATGGGTCAACCAGTGGTCATTGCATGTGTGTTCTTTTCACAAACTACATGTCGACCCACTACAGTCATTGTATGTGTGTTCTTATACTAAAACTAGCACTAGAGTTATTGCATGTGTGTTCTTTTCACAAACCACACATGGATCCACCACTGTCATTGCATGTGTGTTCTATCCACAAACAACACATGGATCAACCACTAGAGTCATTGCATGTGTGTTCTTTTCCACAAACCACATATGGATCAACCAGTGGTCAGTGCATGTGTGTTCTTTCCACAAACCATTTGAGTCATTTCATGTTTGTTCTTATACTAAAACCAGAAACCAACACTAGACTCATTGCATGTGTGTTCTTTCCACAAACCACACATGGATCAACCAGTGGTCATTGCATGTGTGTTCTTTCCACAAACCACACATGGATCAACAAGTGGTAATTGCATGTGTGTTCTTTCCACAAACCACACATGGATCAACAAGTGGTCATTGCATGTGTGTTCTTTCCACAGACCACATATGGATCCACCACTGTCATTGCATGTGTGTTCTATCCACAAACAACACATGGATCAACCACTAGGGTCATTGCATGTGTGTTCTTTTCCACAAACCACATATGGATCAACCAGTGGTCATTGCATGTGTGTTCTTTCCACAAACCATTTGAGTCATTTCATGTTTGTTCTTATACTAAAACCAGAAACCAGCACTAGACTCATTGCATGTGTGTTATTTCCACAAACCACACATGGATCACTAGTGGTTATTGCATGTGTGTTCTTTTCCACAAACCACATATGGATCAACCAGTGGTCATTGCATGTGTGTTCTTTCCACAAAGCACATATGGATCAACCAGAGTCATTGCATGTGTGTTCTTTCCAAAACCACATATGGATCCATTTGAGTAATTGCATGTTTGTTCTTATACTAAACCACAAACCGGCACTAGAGTCATTGCATGTGTGTTCTTTTCCACAAACCACACATGGATCCACTAGACTCATTGCATGTGTGTTCTTTTCCACAAACAACTTATGATCAACCAGTGGTCATTGCATGTGAGTTCTTTTCCACAAACAACTTATGGATCAACCAGTGCTCATTGCATGTGTGTTCTTTTCACAAACTACATGTGGACCCACTAGAGTCATTGCATGTGTGTTCTTATACTAAAACTAGCACTAGAGTCATTGCATGTGTGTTCTTTCCACAAACGACATATGGATCAA
>CAJUXJ010000072.1:0-28876 GCA_910589775.1 Avena eriantha
CCAATGTCATTGCATGTGTGTTCTTTTCATGAACCACAACTAGAGTCATTGCATGTGTATTCTTCTCACAAACCACATAAGGATCGACCAGTGTCATTGGATGTGTGTTCTTTTCATGAACCACACCTAGTGTCATTGCATGTGTGTTATTCTCACAAACCATACATGGATCCACCAGTGTCATTGCATGTCTATTATTTTCATTAACCACAGCTAGAGTCATTCCATGTCTGTTCTTTCCACAAACCACATATGGATCCACCAGTGTCATTGGATGTGTGTTTCTTTCATGAACCACACCTAGTGGCATTACATGTGTGTTCTTCTCACAAACCACATATGGATCCACTACTGCCATTGCATGTCCGTTCTTTTCATTAACCATAGCTAGAGTCATTGCATGTCTGTTCTTTCCACAAACCACATATGGATCCACCAGTGTCATTGGATGTGTGTTCTTTTCATGAACCACACCTAGAGTCACTGCATGTCTATTTTTTTCACAAACCACACATGGATCCACTAGTGTGATTGCATGTGTGTTCCTTTCACAAACCACAACTAGAGTCATTGCATGTCTGTTCTTTTCACAAACCTCATATGGATCCACCAGTGTCATTGCATGTCTGTTCTTTTCATTAACCACAGCTAGAGTCATTACATGTCTGTTCTTTCCACAAACCACATAAGGATACACCAGTGTCATTGTATGTGTGTTATTTTCATGAAGCACACCTAGAGTCATTGGATGTCTGTTCTTTTCACAAACCACACATGGATCCACTAGTGTCATTGCACGTCTGTTCTTTTCACAAACCACAGCTAGAGTCATTGCATGTCTGTTCTTTTCACAAACCACATATGGATCCACCGGTGTCACTGCATGTGTGTTCTTTTGATGAACCACACCTAGAGTCATTGCATGTCTGTTCTTCTCACAAAGCACATATGGATCCACCAGTGTCATTGGATGTGTGTTCTTTTCATGAACCACACCCATTGTCATTGCATGTGTGTTCTTCTCACAAACCACACATGGATGCACCAGTGTCATTGCATGTTTCTTCTTTTCATTAACCATAGCAAGAGTCATTGCATGTCTGTTTTTCCACAAACCACATATGGACCCACCAGTTTATTGGATGTATGTTCTTTTCATGAAACACACCTAGAGTCAGTGCATGTCTGTGCTTTTCACAAACCACACATGGATCCACTAGTCTGATTGCATGTGTGTCATTTCACAAACAACAGCTAGATTTATTGCATGTGTGTTCTTCTCACAAACCACATATGGATGCACCAGTGTCATTGCATGTGTGTTCTTTCCACAAACCACATAAGGATCCACTAGTGTCATTGGATGTGTGTTATTTTCATGAACCACACCCAGTGCCATTGCATGTGTGTTCTTCTCACAAACCAGACATGGATCCACTAGTGTCATTGCATGACTGTTCTTTTCATTAACCACAGCTAGAGTCATTGCATGTCAGTTCTTTCCACAAACCACATATGGATCCACCAATGTCATTGGATGTGTGTTCTTTTCATGAACCACACCTAGAGTCATTGTATGTCTGTTCTTTTCACAAACCACACATGGATCCACCAGTGTGATTGCATGTGTGTTCTTTTCATGATCCTTAGCTAGAGTTATTGCATGTGTGTTCTTCTCACAAACCACATATGGATCCACCTCGAGTCATTGCATGTCTGTTCTTTTCGCAAACCACACATGGATCCACCAGTGTGATTGCATGTGTGTTCTTTTCACAAACCACAACTAGAGTCATTGCATGTTTGTTCTTTTCACAAACCACGTAGGGATCCACCAGTGTTATTGCATGTGTGTTCTTTTCCCAAACCATAGCTATAGTCATTGCATGTGTCTTCTTTTTCACAAACCACATAAGGATCCACCAGTGTCATTGGATGTGTGTTCTTTTCATGAACCACACCTAGATTCATTGCATGTCTGTTCTTTTCACAAACCACATATGGATCCACCAGTGTCATTGCATGTCTGTTCTTTTCATGAACCACAGCTAGAGTCATTGCATGTGTGTTCTTTCGACAAACCACATAAGGATCCACTAGTGTCATTGGATGTGTGTTCTTTTCATGAACCACACATAGTGTCATTGCATGTGTGTTCTTCTCACAAACCACACATCGATCCACCAATGTCATTGCATGTCTATTCTTTTCATTCACCACTGCTAGAGTCATTCCATGTCCGTTCTTTCCAGAAACCACATATGGATCCACCAGCGTCATTGGATGTGTGTTCTTTTCATGAACCACACCCAGTGTCATTGCATGTGTGTTCTTCTCACAAACCATACATGGATCCACCAGTGTCATTGCATGTTTGTTCTTTTCATTAACCACAGCTAGAGTCATTGCATGTCTATTCTTTCCACAAAGCATATATGGATCCACCAGTGTTACTGGATGTGTGTTCTTTTCATGAACCACACCTAGAGTCATTGCATGTCTATTCTTTTTACGAACCACACATGGATCCACCAGTGTGATTGCATGTGTGTTCTTTTCACAAACCACATCTAGAGTTATTGCATGTGTGTTCATCTCACAAACCACATATGGATCCACCAGTGTCATTGCATGTGTGTTCTTTCCACAAACCACATAAGGATCCACCAGTGTCATTGCATGTGTGCTCTTCTCATAAAGCACACATGGATCCACCGGTGTCATTGCATGTCTGTTCTTTTCATTAACCACATCTAGAGTCATTGCATGTCCGTTCTTTCCACAAACCACATATGGATCCACCAGTGTCATTGGATTTGTGTTCTTTTCATGAACCACACCTAGATTCACTGCATGTCTGTTCTTTTCACAAACCACACATGGATCCACCAGTGTGATTGCATGTGTTTTCTTTTCATGAACAACAGCTGGAGTTATTGCGTGTGTGTTCTTCTCACAAACCATAGCTATAGTCATTGCATGTGTGTTCTTTTTCATAAACCACATAAGGATCCACTAGTGTCATAGGATGTGTGTTCTTTTCATGAACCACATCCAGAGTCATTGCATGTCTGTTCTTCCCACAAACCACATAAGGATCCACCAGTGTCATTGAATGTGTGTTCTTTTCATGAACCACACCTAGAGTCATTGCATGTCTATTCTTTTCACAAACCACACATGGATCCACCAGCGTGATTGCATATGTGTTCTTTTCACAAACCATTGCTAGAGTCATGGCATGTATGTTCTTTTCACAAACCACATATGGATCCACCAGTGTCATTGCATGTGTGTTCTTTTCATAAACCACAACTAGAGTCATTGCATGTGTATTCTTCTCACAAACCACATAAGGATCGACCAATTTCATTGGTTGTGTGTTCTTTTCATGAACCACACCAAGTGTCATTGCATGTGTTTTATTCTCACAAACCATACATGGATCCACCAGTGTCATTGCATGTTTGTTCTTTTCATTAACCATAGCTAGAGTCATTGCATGTATGTTCTTTCCACAAACCACATATGGATCCACCAGTGTCATTGGATATGTCTTCATTTCATGAACCATACCTAGTGTCATTACATGTGTGTTCTTCTCACAAACCACATATGGATCCACCAGTGCCATTGCATGTCTGTTCTTTTCATTAACCACAGCTAGAGTCATTGCATGTCTGTTCTTTGCACAAACCACATAGGGATCCACTAGTGTCATTGGATGTGTGTTCTTTTCATGAACCACACCTAGAGTCATTGCATGTCTATTCTTTTCACAAACCACACATGGATCCACCGGTGTCATTGGATGTGTGTTCTTTTCATGAACCACACATAGTGTCATTGCATGTGTGTTCTTCTCACAGACCACACATCGATCCACCAGTGTCATTACATGTCTATTCTTTTCATTAACCACTGCTAGAGTCATTCCATGTCCGTTCTTTCGAGAAACCACATATGGATCCACCAACGTCATTGGATGTGTGTTCTTTTCATGAACCACACCCAGTGTCATTGCATGTGTATTATTCTCACAAACGATACATGGATCCAACAGTGTCATTGCATGTTTGTCTTTTCATTAACCACAGCTAGAGTCATTGCATGTCTGTTCTTTCCACAAAGCACATATGGATCCACCAGTGTTATTGGATGTGTGTTCTTTTCATGAACCACACCTAGAGTCGTTGCATGTCTGTTCTTTTCACAAACCACACATGGATTCACCAGTGTGATTGCATTTTTGTTCTTTTCACAAACCACAGCTAGAGTTATTGCATGTGTGTTCTTATCACACACCACATATGGATCCACCAGTGTCATTGCATGTGTGTTCTTCCACAAACCACATAAGGATCCACAAGTGTCATTGGATGTGTGTTCTTTTCATGAACAACACCCAGTGTCATTGCATGTTTGTTCTTTTCATTAACCACATCTAGAGTCATTGCATGTATGTTCTTTCCACAAACCACATATGGATCCACCAGTGTCATTGGATTTGTGTTCTTTTCATGAACCACACCTAGATTCATTGCATGTCTGTTTCTTTTCACAGACCACACATGGATCCACCAGTGTGATTGCATGTGTGTTCTTTTCATGAACCACAGCTGGAGTTATTGCATGTGTGTTCTTCTCGCAAACCATAGCTACAGTCATTGCATGTGTGTTCTTTTTCATAAACCACATAAGGATCCACCAGTGTCATTGGATGTGTGTTCTTTTCATGAACCACATCTAGAGTCATTGCATGTCTGTTCTTCCCACAAACCACATAAGGATCCACCAGTGTCATTGAATGTGTGTTCTTTTCATGAACCACACCTAGAGTCATTGCATGTCTATTCTTTTCACAAACAACACATGGATCCACCAGTGTGATTGCATATGTGTTCTTTTCACAAACCATTGCTAGAGTCATTGCACGTATGTTCTTTTCACAAACCACATATGGATCCACCAGTGTCATTGCATGTGTGTTCTTTTCATGAACCACAACTAGAGTCATTGCATGTGCATTCTTCTCACAAACCACATAAGGATCGACCAATGTCATTGGATGTGTGTTCTTTTCATGAACCACACCCAGTGTCATTGCATGTGTGTTATTCTCACAAACCATACATGGATCCACCAGTGTCATTGCATGTCTGTTCTTTTCATTAACCATAGCTAGAGTCATTGCATGTATGTTCTTTTCACAAACCACATATGGATCCACCAGTGTCATTGGATATGTCTTATTTTCATGAACCACACCTAGTGTCATTACATGTGTGTTCTTCTCACAAACCACATATGGATCCATCAGTGCCATTGCATGTCTGTTCTTTTCATTAACCACAGCTAGAGTCATTGCATGTCTGTTCTTTCCACAAACCACATAAGGAAGCCACTAGTGTCATTGGATGTGTGTTCTTTTCATGAACCACACCTAGAGTCATTGCATGTCTATTCTTTTCACAAACCACACATGGATCCACCGGTGTCATTGCATGTATGTTCTTTCCATGAACCACACCTAGAGTCATTGCATGTCTATTCTTCTCACAAACCACATATGGATCCACCAGTGTCATTGGATGTGTGTTCTTTTCATGAACCACACCCAGTGTCATTGCCTGTGTGTTATTCTCACAAACCATACATGGATCCACCAGTGTCATTGCATGTCTGTTCTTTTCATTAACCACAACTAGAGTCATTGCATGTCTGTTCTTTCCACAAACCACATATGGATCCACCAGTGTCATTGGATGTGTGTTCTTTTCATGAACCACACCCAGTGTCATTACATGTGTGTTCTTCTCACAAACCACATATGTGTCCACCAGTGCCATTGAATGTCTGTTCTTTTCATTAACCACAACTAGAGTCATTGCAAGTCTGTTCTTTCCACGAACCACATATGGTTCCACCAGTGTCATTGGATGTGTGTTCTTTTCATGAACCACACCTAGAGTCATTGGATGTCTGTTCTTTTCACAAAGCACACATGGATCCACTAGTGTGATTGCATGTGTGTTCTTTTCACAAACCACAGCTAGAGTCATTGCATGTCTGTTCTTTTCACGAACCACATATGGATCCACCAGTGTCATTGCATGTGTGTTCTTTCCACAAACCACATAAGGATCCACCAGTGTCATTGGACGTGTGACCTTTTCATGAACACCACCAGTGTCATTGCATGTGTGTTCTTCTCACAAACCACACATGGATCCACAAGTGTCATTGCATGTCTTCTCTTTTCATTAACCACATCTAGAGTCATTGCATGTCTGTTCTTTCCACAAACCACATATGGATCCACCAGTGTCATTGGATTTGTGTTCTTTTCATGAACCACACCTAGAGTCATTGCATGTGTGTTATTTTCACAAACCACACATGGATCCACCAGTGTGATTGCATGTGTGTTATTTTCATGAACCACAGCTAGAGATACTGATATGTGTTCTTCTCACAAACCACATATGGATCCACCTAGAGTCATTGCATGTCTATTCTTTTCACGAACAACACATGGATCCACTAGTGTGATTGCATGTGTGTTCTTTGCACAAACCATAGCTAGAGTCATTGCATGTCTGTTCTTTTCACAAACCACTTATGGATCCACCAGTGTCATTGCACGTGTGTTCATTTCACAAACCATAGCTATAGTCATTGCATGTGTGTTCTTTTTCATAAACCACATAAGGATCCACCAGTGTCATTGGATGTGTGTTCTTTTCATGAACCACAGCTACAGTCATTGCATGTCTGTTCTTCCCACAAACCACATATGGATCCACAAGTGTCACTGGATGTGTGTTCTTTTCATGAACCACACCCATTGTCATTGTCTAACAATTGGAATGCTACTTGGTCTAGTAATATAATGGCTACTCCTTACATATATTTGTTGCATCATAATTATATCATGCTCATGTCATCATGCCACCTTGCATTTGAGCATCATATAAAACCCTCTTTCTTTGGTTCTTCTCTCATATGCATTATTAATTGTATTTGTCTCTTGATATTGTATTTGGTTATTGATATATTGTTTAAATGCCCAAGTTGAGTTAGGGGCATATCTTTTATTCAAATCCATCACCTTTCTTTCCACCACCTTATAATTCCATCATCTCATTATCCATGAGCTTGTATTTCTTTTTCTTTTGATTTTATTCTAGCTCATGTGGGTGGGGTGGATCTAATCCTAACTTCTTTTTGCTTGACCTTTATTCCACTTCTTAGGAATGCATAAGAATAATGCCATATTATTATTATTGTTTTCACAAAATAAAACATGGCATTTATTATTTTGCATGGGCCATGCAAGAGTACCACCACCTTAAGCCCATTTGATTCCCCTTGGTTTTATTGGTTCTTTTCCTTTTGATCATCCCCATCCCTCTCCACCATCCCCATATTCTCCTCAACACCATTTTATTTTTGTTCATGCATGATCAAATGAGGTCTTTTCTATAAATCCCATTCCTCTCTCTTTTTCTTGGATTCTCCTTCACCTTATCTTTTGCTAATTCAAGCCCTCACTTTATTCCCTTGGTTTGATCTTCTAAACAAGTTTTAAAACCTAAACACCTAATCAAAACCTAACCTAGCTTCCTCTCTCTATTTTTCCCTCTAACCCTAGCTCTACTTTAAACCCTAGCCCCTACCACACCTCATCACACCCCTCTCCTCTCACCATGACGAGGTGTCCCCTCTCCCTGCCAGCAGGTCCCACCCTAGCCTCCCTCTCTACCCCATGCGAGCTACCCCTCTCTCTCTAACCCCTAACCAAACCCTAACCCGAGGCCACCCTAGCTAACCCGAGCCCCTCTCCTCTCTCTTTCTCTCTACCTGCCGTGCTAGCCCCACAACCACGCCGTCCCCACCTGGCCCGCCAGTCAGCCCCATCCCACCTACCACTGCCTCGCTCCAGCTCGAGCACGTGAGAGGAGGAGGAGGAGAAAGGTGGCCGAGAGCACCTTTATCTCTGTCCCATGCCCATACGCTACCTCGCCCTCTCCCTCGCCTTGTACCTTTCCCCACGCCTCCTCTACCTCACCAGATCCACCCCAGAGCCCTGCCTCTCTCCCCTTCCTCTCCGTCGATGCCGTCTACCTCTCGCCGACCACCGCCAGAACCACCGGCGTCTCCTCGTTCCGGTCAGAAAAATATGAGGAATTCAAATATGCCATTCAAAATATTATTTGAGCACTTTAAAATTTCGAGATGATTAAAATTACAATAAAATGCCCTTTTCTTAATAAATTAATAACTTTAATTCTATAGCTCCAAATTTGACAAATAATATGTCTAAATCGATCAGCGCAACGAGCCCGTTCTATCTATGCAGTCCTTGTTCTGAATTGAAGCATGCATCATGTCAGTATTAAAAATCTGAACTGTTTATGACAATAAAACTTGGCTAAGTAATTATTAAAATGCTTTATTCTTGTACCCCACACCTCACCATGCCATGCTACTTTAATGCCATGTAAATTGTGCATCATTCATCATGGCATGCTTGTTTGCTTGTCGCATTTTATTTCATATGCTTGTGCACTTTATTTATGTTGGCCCTTGTTTGTTTGGTTCTTCTTCGAATAGACGCCCAACAGGAGAATTACCAGGAATCACAGGAGTACTACCCAGATCCGTCTCTCGCTTCAACTGAGCTGCCAGGCAAGCACTACCACATGCTTGCATACATATAGTACCTATTGCTTCTATCTTATTCTTGCATCATTGAGTCGCGATTGCATTAAATTGAATCCCAAGTACCGCATAGCCTTTATTTTTAAACCCAACCGAAGCTTGTTCCTCCATCCCATGAGCCATTAGTACAGGAGTTGTTTGAGCCATGCGAGTCGTAGAAAAGCATGTGTAGGGTATGTGAGTGTCTAATGGATAATGAGGTACCTAAACAACTTAACCTGAGTAGTAATGGGATAACCAATGAAAGGGGCACCGGTGAGCAATATCTGCTATTTGGTTTCTCATGCTCACTTGTGTCCCATAGGACCCCGAGTACTTGATTCCTGTTCCTTGTTTATTCGCACTATCCACATCCGGGAGGCCTTATGGACCCCCTGAGCTAGAGCTTGATTCATTCTTATTTCTTGGGGACACAAAGTAGTTTGGGGCTTTGTTACTATCCTGTACTTATGCCATGCTTTACTGTTTTATTTAAGCTTGTGCGTGGAGCACCAGTACTGTTTTGGATGTGGAGTGTTTTCGCGGTATCGACCAGCCAAGTCACACTTTCGGGTTCCCAGTCGTTTACAACCATTGACGCAAACCTTGGGTCCGTCTCGGAGCCGGCCAACTTCGTTGCGGGTAGCTTAATGGGGTGGCCCCCTGAAATATTTCTGAATCCTGTGATTGCTTTGTCGTCAATGCCTCGTTGGGTTTTGATTTGGTTTTTCCGAGGTTGATCGAGTGTGTGTTGCTATTCGTGCACCCCTGCAGGATAAATCTTTCTGAAAGCCGTGTCCGCGGTTATGGACGACTTGGAGCACAGTTTCTCGATCATAGACAAGTATAACTAAAGTACCGCTTTTAAATTGACTAAGTACTTGACTAGTAAATAGTGCAATGCTCATGGAATGGTTAATAAAACTGCCAACGGATGATGGGAGTTGTTCGTCCGCTTCCTCGTTGGTAAGCGAGGAGGAGGATGGATATGTTAATTATACTGTTATAACTATTGTTCTTATTTCACGGACATCCGTCTATCATTGGTTAGGCGGATGGTTAGCGAGTATCTATAGAATTGTTAGATATTATCTTTTGCAGCAATTGCGTCACCCCAGGTTGTGTCCCCTTTAGTGGCATAAAGACTTGCTGAGTACCCCTAGGGTCTCACAAGATAAATTGTTTGATTCAGATGAACAGGTGTACTCAGAAGATGGATACTGGGTGGAGGAGACAGATGATGTTGGCAACGATCACTCGGTGTAGAGATTCCGGGAATGGGGATCCGTGAGATCTGTGCGCGTGATGTGTTTATTTATGTGGCATCTTATGCCGATTTGCTTCTTATCCGTACTCGGATCTTGTTTCCGCTTCCGCCTGATACTCTGATGTTTGTTGTATGAGGAGCTATCCTAAATTATTATCTCTATCTAGGATATTTGAATCTTGCCGTATGGCGTTGCAATATTTCTATTTCTTTTAGATGGAATGGCTCTGAGGACTGTTGTATGTGGCTTGCATACATACTCACTTGTGTATGTAGTTGATCCCTTCGCCTGCCGATTACGCCGCTCGTTCTTGTCCCGATGTTCTGAAAGTGGTTGGGACGGTCGAAAGGTCTACCGTGAGTGGCCCTGGGCCCCACCGTACTATTTTAACCAATTTCGTTCATCCAGGCATGTAACTAAGAGCGTAATTCACCGAGGTAGTTACAATTGGTATCAGAGCCATCCCGCCCTTCAGGGTCTTAGCCAAAATGGTCGTTGTCAGTCTAGCAATATTTTTGGTAGTTATGTATACTAGGGAAAAACAAAACGTGAGAGTAGGACTGCTTCCATTTTTCTTCTTACCCACCCACCCACCCTTTTCTGGTAAGGAAGTGTAACTTTTTCAATCCTCTTCTAAAAATTCAAACTAGGATTCACGTGTTCTGGGTTCCGTAGTACCATAGGTTGTGTGTGTGTGTGAATTCCTTGTCTATCTATTGCATCCAAATGTTATCACTATCTGCCTTTTGGTTATCAACTGTTGGTACATTCCATACCGATAGGCCTTTGTAAACCGACGCGATCTATTCTGCTTCGTTGTATACCGATGCAATCTATTTTACTCTTTGTTATCCTACGTTATCTTGTTTGGGGTGTTCGTTTCCGTAGTTACTAATCTCTAGGTTCATCTTAAGAAGAAGGTGTTGGGATATGTGTTTTACTGATTCATTTGCAGAGTAATGATTTGAGTGCGGGATGGAGTCGCGACCATACCACTACTCTTATCATTCGCTTTTGTATATTGAATTAGTAGAGTTACTAATCTTGATTCGTTAAGTAGTTTTGCGCATATAGTGCCGATTACGCCGCTCGTTCTTGTCCCGATGTTCTGAAAGTGGTTGGGACGGCCGAAAGGTCTACCGTGAGTGGCCCTGGGCCCCACCGTACTATTTTAACCAATTTCGTTCATCAAGGCATGTAACTAAGAGCGTAATTCACCGAGGTAGTTACAATTGGTATCAGAGCCATCCCGCCCTTCAGGGTCTCAGCCAAAATGGTCGTTGTCAGTCTAGCAATATTTTTGGTAGTTATGTATACTAGGGAAAAACAAAACGTGAGAGTAGGACTGCTTCCATTTTTCTTCTTACCCACCCACCCACCCTTTTCTGGTAAGGAAGTGTAACTTTTTCAATCCTCTTCTAAAAATTCAAACTAGGATTCACGTGTTCTGGGTTCCGTAGTACCATAGGTTGTGTGTGTGTGTGTGAATTCCTTGTCTATCTATTGCATCCAAATGTTATCACTATCTGCCTTTTGGTTATCAACTGTTGGTACATTCCATACCGATAGGCCTTTGTAAACCGACGCGATCTATTCTGCTTCGTTGTATACCGATGCAATCTATTTTACTCTTTGTTATCCGACGTTATCTTGTTTGGGGTGTTCGTTTCCGTAGTTACTAATCTCTAGGTTCATCTTAAGAAGAAGGTGTTGGGATATGTGTTTTACTGATTCATTTGCAGAGTAATGATTTGAGTGCGGGATGGAGTCGCGACCATACCACTACTCTTATCATTCGCTTTTGTATATTGAATTAGTAGAGTTACTAATCTTGATTCGTTAAGTAGTTTTGCGCATATAGTGGTATTTTAATGCCGAAATTTGCGGAAATTTTTCTTTGTTAGTTTGTGTATCACACTCCTCGTTCAGTCGTGTGTGATATGCTTAATATCTTCTAGTTGCCTTGAACTTTGTTGATATTTTAATATCATCTCAGTGAATTGTATCCTTTAATCTTAGTTAATTCCATTTTGGTACTGTTTTGGATTATTATTATTCTCCATTATAGTACTGACTTGTGTTTTATATCAATCACAGGATGGCACCACCACGCCGTTCTGAGGAGGACATACCACCTGAACTTGGGGCTGCTTTGGCAAGTATTGCAAATGCTTTGGGCACTATGCAGCAGAACCAGCAGCGCTTCGAGGAAAGCATGAGGAGGAATGAGTTTGTTCCACTACCACCACCTCCCAAGCGAGGAGACATCAAGAGTTTTCTCAAGTTCAACCCACACCAATTTGAGGTGTCTGATCAGCCACTTGATGCGGATGATTGGCTTACTGTGGATGTTCCCGAGCAAGAATGGGTCAAATGTGCCACTCACCTTCTGAAGGGAGATGCAGCTCTGTGGTGGGAAAATTACCTCAAGGCAGACCTCTCTGGTTTTCAGCCTACTTGGGAGCAATTCACTGCTGCTTTCAAAGAGCAATATCTGTCAGAAATTGTCATGGAAAGGATGAAGGTAGTGTTTCTCAACCTGAAGCAGGGCACTGACAATGTCAACACCTACATCAGAAACTTCATGAACCTTTCTCGTTATGGTGGCGATGAGATCTCTGATGACAAGAAGAAGCAAAAGAGGTTCCGGCAAGGCCTCAATGCTTCCATCAAGTATGCAATCACTCATGCAAGGCCGGCGTCTTTTCTGGAACTTCAACACACAGCTCTGCAGGAAGAAGCAAGTAGGCAAGTGTTCGAGGAGTCAAAGAAACACATCTGTGATACAGCAAGCTCTTCTGCTATGGCAGCTCCTTCTAAGCGTCGTGTCTTGGTTCCTAACACCCCACCGTCGCTCCCGGCTCCACCAAGACCGTCAAGCTATGCACCAAGGCCACCAAACTCCTTCACTGCGGCTCCCAGGGGCTACAACCACAACTACCCTAGAGCGCCTGGCGGAGTCCCTGGCTATGTTCCTCCACGTCCACCTGGTGCTTGCTATACTTGTGGAAACACTAGGCATCAGCACTGGAATTGTCCAATGAATAACAAAGCTCTTCCACCACCACCTCCAAGACCTGCGGCAAGTGCTCCTATGATTCGTGCACCTCCACCTCGGGCTCTCAACATCAACACCAAGCCTGGGTCTACGGTTGCTCGTGCCAACTGTGTCAACGTCGCCCAAGCTGAGCATGCACCTGGAGTTGTGATGGGTATGCTTCCTGTTAACTCAGTTCATGCACGAGTTTTGTTTGATTCGGGTGCATCACATTCTTTTGTTTCTCACAAGTTTGTAAATGAGAATGAGTTAGCAATGGATCCCCTCCCCAAGCGTTTAATGGTCCTTTCTCCTGGAGCAACAATGGCATCTTCTAAAATCAGCCATAACAATCAAATTGAGATTGGTGGATCTTTGTTTACGGCTTCCTTAATTATTCTGGGCAATTCTGATATTGATGTTATCTTGGGCATGGATTGGTTAACAGCAAATGCAGCTGTGATTGATTGTGCTGAACGTTCGGTTTCTCTGAAAATTCCTGAAGGCCATATAGTCTATTCTCAAGTCTGACTCCTGCAATTCAGCTTTACTCTTTGGCGGCTCTGAATGATGATGCTATGGAAGGTATTCAGAGTGTTCCTGTAGTCTGTGAGTTCCCAGATGTTTTTCCTGAAGAGTTGCCAGGTATGCCTCCGGATCGTGAGGTTGAGTTTGTGATTGAACTTGAACCTGGTACCGCTCCTATTTCCAAGCGGCCTTATAAAATGGGTCCTGCTGAGTTGGCTGAACTCAAACGCCAGCTGGATGAACAAGAGAAGTTGGGTTTCATTCAGCACAGTACTTCTTCTTGGGGTAGTCCAACCATCTTTGTGAAGAAGCGAGACAAGACTAATAGACTTTGTGTTGACTATCGGGCACTCAATGCTAAAACCATCAAGAATAAATATCCCCTCCCGCGGATTAATGATCTCTTCGATCAGCTAGCTGGAGCTGTGGTATTCTCTAAGCTTGATTTGAGAAGTGGTTACCATCAAATCAAGATCCGCAAGGAAGATGTTCCTAAAACAGCTTTCACCACCCGTTATGGTCTGTATGAGTACACGGTCATGTCTTTCGGTCTCACCAATGCACCTGCCACCTTCTCGAGGCTTATGAACTCGGTTTTCATGGAGTATCTTGATAAGTTCGTTGTGGTCTATCTGGATGACATTCTAGTCTATTCTAAGTCAAAGGAAGAACATGAAGAACACCTTCGGTGTGTCCTAAACAAACTTCGTGAGAACCGCCTGTATGCAAAGTTCTCCAAGTGTGAGTTTTGGCTGCCTCAAGTCACATACCTTGGTCACGTCATCTCTGCCAAGGGCATCGCCGTCAACCCAGAAACTATTAAGACAATTCTGGACTGGCTTCCACCCATAAATGTCAAAGAAGTCCGAAGTTTCCTTGGTTTGGCCAGTTACTGTCGTCGCTTCGTTCAAAACTTCTCGAAGATCGTGAAGCCTCTTACCGATCTCCTCAAGAAAGGCAAGAAATACCTTTGGACTCCTGCATGTCAAGCAAGCTTTGAAACACTCAAAGAGAAGCTCACTTCCACACCAGTCTTGGTTCCTCTAGATACATCAAAGCCTTTCCAGATATTCTGTGATGCCTCATTGCAAGGATTGGGTGCGGTCCTTATGCAAGAAAAACAAGTTGTTGCTTATGCATCCCGTCAGTTGAAGACGCATGAGATCAACTATCCTACACATGACCTTGAACTCGCAGCATTTGTCTTTGCTTTGAAAGTATGGAGGCATTACTTGCTTGGAAACCGTTGTGAGATCTTTTCTAATCACAAGAGTCTGAAGTATATCTTCACACAGCCTGATCTCAACCTTCGTTAGAGGAGGTGGATTGAAACAATTAATGATTTCGATTTGACCATCAACTACACTCCGGGCAAAGCCAATGTCATGGCCGATGCTCTCAGCCGAAAAGCTTATGTCAACAATCTCATGGTGGAAGAACAACAGCCTCTCTTGTGCGAGGAATTCCGCAAGCTCAACCTTGAAATTGTGGATCAAGGGTATCTTTTGAACCTTCTGGCAACACCTCTCTTGGAAGAAAAGTTCGTTCCATTCAACTGGGTGATCCTTACACTAAAAAGATCATCTCCAACATTCAGCTTCCGAAGTATGGGTCTTTCCACATAGACGACCAAGGCACTCTTTTCTTTGAACACCGGATGTTTGTTCCGAACTACCCGGGTTTAAGAGAGCAAGGTCTCAAGGAGGCGCATGATTCTATTCTTTCTATCCACCCTGGCAGCACTAAGATGTACATGGACTTGAAAACACAATATTGGTGGCTTGGTTTGAAACGATATTGTGCCAAGTATGTCTCGGAGTGTGATGTTTGTCACAGAGTTAAAGCTGTCCATCAGAAACCTTCCGGTCTTCTACAGCCATTGAAGCCTCCGGAATGGAAATGGGAGAAAGTAGAGATGGACTTCATCACTGGTTTTCCAAGGTCACAGAAAGGCAACAATGCAATCTTTGTTGTCATTGACAGGCTTTCTAAAGTAGCTCACTTCTTTCCAGTCAAGGAAACAATTTCTGCAATTCAGTTGGCTGAGCTCTATATCAACAGAATTGTGTCTCTGTATGGAGTTCCTCTTGAGATCAGTTCAGACCGTGGAAGCATCTTCACTTCCAAGTTCTGGGGAAGTTTCCAAAATGCTTTGGGAAAAAAATTAAACTTCAGCATAGCCTACCACCCTCAGTCGCAAGGACAAGTTGAAAGGATCAATCAGATTCTGGAAGATATGCTCCGTGCTTGCGTTATCTCTTTCGGCATGAAGTGGGAAGAATGTCTTCCTTATGCTGAATTCTCTTACAACAACAGCTTCCAGAAAAGTCTAAAGATGGCACCATTTGAGGCTCTCTATGGTCGCAAATGCAGAACTCCGATTGGTTGGTAGGGCGCAGGTGAAAGAATATTGTTTGGCCCCGACATTGTAACTCAAGCGGAGGAGAAAGTTCACATGATTCTTGAAAACCTGAAGATTGCTCAAAGTCGCCAGAAGAGCAATTATGACAGAAAGCACACGGACATGGAGTATGTTCCTGGTGATCTCGTTTACCTTCGTGTCACTCCCATGAGAGGCACGCACCGCTTTGGTATCAAAGGAAAGCTGGCTCCTAGATACATCGGTCCGTTCAAAATTCGTGGAAGAAGAGGAGAAGTTGCTTATGCTCTTGAGCTCCCTGATCAACTCAAAGTCCATGATATTTTCCATATCTCTCAACTCAAGAAGTGCTTCAAGGATCCCGGCAGGACCGTGGACCATGAACTCATTAATCTCCAAGAAGATCTTTCTTATCAAGAACACCCCATAAAAATTCTTGAAGTCACAGAAAGAAGGACTCGCAACAAGTCCATCAAGTTCTGCAAGGTGCAGTGGTCGCACCATTCCGTTGATGAAGCCACTTGGGAACGTGAAGACGAGCTCCGTGCCAAGTATCCTACCCTCTTTGAGTCTTCTTCTTCCTAGAATCTCGGGGCGAGATTCCTGTTTAGTGGGGGAGAGTTGTAGCATCCCAATTGTCTAACAATTGTAATGCTACTTGGTCTAGTAATATAATGGCTACTCCTTACATATATTTGTTGCATCATAATTATATCATTCTCATGTCATCATGCCACCTTGCATTTGACCATCATATAAAACCCTCTTTCTTTGGTTCTTCTCTCATATGCATTATTAATTGTATTTGCCTCTTGATATTGTATTTGGTTATTGATATATTGTTTAAATGCCCAAGTTGAGTTGGGGGCATATCTTTTATTCAAATCCATCACCTTTCTTTCCACCACCTTATAATTCCATCATCTCATTATCCATGAGCTTGTATTTCTTTTTCTTTTGATTTTATTCTAGCTCATGTGGGTGGGGTGGATCTAATCCTAACTTATTTTTGCTTGACCTTTATTCCACTTCTTAGGAATGCATAAGAATAATGCCATATTATTATTATTGTTTTCACAAAATAAAACATGGCATTTATTATTTTGCATGGGCCATCCAAGAGTACCACCACCTTAAGCCCATTTGATTCCCCTTGGTTTTATTGGTTCTTTTCCTTTTGATCATCCCCATCCCTCTCCACCATCCCCATATTCTCCTCAACACCATTTTATTTTTGTTCATGCATGATCAAATGAGGTCTTTTCTATAAATCCCATTCCTCTCTCTTTTTCTTGGATTCTCCTTCACCTTATCTTTTGCTAATTCAAGCCCTCACTTTATTCCCTTGGTTTGATCTTCTAAACAAGTTTTAAAACCTAAACACCTAATCAAAACCTAACCTAGCTTCCTTTCTCTATTTTTCCCTCTAACCCTAGCTCTACTTTAAACCCTAGCCCCTACCACACCTCATCACACCCCTCTCCTCTCACCATGACGAGGTGTCCCCTCTCCCTGCCAGCAGGTCCCACCCTAGCCTCCCTCTCTACCCCATGCGAGCTACCCCTCTCTCTCTAACCCCTAACCAAACCATAACCCGAGGCCACCCTAGCTAACCCGAGCCCCTCTCCTCTCTCTTTCTCTCTACCTGTCGTGCTAGCCCCACAACCACGTCGTCCCCACCTGGCCCGCCAGTCAGCCCCATCCCACCTACCACTGCCTCGCTCCAGCTCGAGCACGTGAGAGGAGGAGGAGGAGAAAGGTGGCCGAGAGCACCTTTATCTCTGTCCCATGCCCATACGCTACCTCGCCCTCTCCCTCGCCTTGTACCTTTCCCCACGCCTCCTCTACCTCACCAGATCCACCCCAGAGCCCTGCCTCTCGCCCCTTCCTCTCCGTCGATGCCGTCTACCTCTCGCCGACCACCGCCAGAACCACCGGCGTCTCCTCGTTCCGGTCAGCACGCGCGTCGTGGAGGTGGTCGAGGAGACCAAGGAGATCCCCCTGCTGCTCCTTGTACGCGCCGACGTGGACGAGGAGCCCCAGGATCGCCAGTACCTGCGCCGTCTCGACGAAACCCTAATTCCGGCCGGCGCCTGCTATGTCGACGATCGCCTGCTCCTCTGCCCGAACCACCACCGCCAGCAGCTTCGCGGTAAGCCAAGCTCTCTTCCATACATCCTCGCCGTCGTTGCCGTTGCCTGGTCGCGTCGCGCGTTCCGTCGGGCACTCTCGGTGAATCGCCGAGCGCGGGCGTCTGCACGCCTCCGCACGCGAACAACTCATCTAGCCGCCCTCCCCAGACCTGTCAGCAAACCCCGCCTACCGCAGTGGCCACCGCCCCTCAGCGCGAGCCCCAGGTCCCTGGTTCGATCCCCACCCCGCCATGGCCGCGCGCGGATCTGGCCGCCAGACCGTGGAGAAGATCCACAGTACCGCGGTCTCCCCTTTTTGCAATTAGCCCCCTGTTTCTTTTGCCGCCTCAACCCGCAGTACGCGCGCGCCCACCAGTCAGCCGCCCTGGCAATCTTGCAGTTAGGCACCCCGGTTTTCGTAGTCTAAACCCGCGGTCTAGTGCGATCCCACCTGACAGCCTCTGCGGGTTCCGCCGCTGTCACGTGGGCCTTAGCCACCTGGTCCCACCTAGCAGTCACATTGGCTAGCCAGAGCCGCGGTGGGAAAACTTTTCTGCGCGCTATGTGGCCCAGTCAGCCGTTGGCCCACCCGTCAGTGACTGGGGCTGGGTCTGCCTGAGTATAAAACGTTTTCAGTTTTCCTGTTTAAAAATAAACTTTTCTAGAAATTGTTTAAATTCAAATTCAAATCAGATTTTAAATAACTTTTAAAATACAAATCCAAATAATACAAATGATATATGTTTTTGAATCAGAAAAATATGAGGAATTCAAATATGCCATTCAAAATATTATTTGAGCACTTTAAAATTTCGAGATGATTAAAATTACAATAAAATGCCCTTTTCTTAATAAATTAATAACTTTAATTCTATAGCTCCAAATTTGACAAATAATATGTCTAGATCGATCAGCGCAACGAGCCCGTTCTATCTATGCAGTCCTTGTTCTGAATTGAAGCATGCATCATGTCAGTATTAAAAATCTGAACTGTTTATGACAATAAAACTTGGCTAAGTAATTATTAAAATGCTTTATTCTTGTACCCCACACCTCACCATGCCATGCTACTTTAATGCCATGTAAATTGTGCATCATTCATCATGGCATGCTTGTTTGCTTGTCGCATTTTATTTCATATGCTTGTGCACTTTATTTATGTTGGCCCTTGTTTGTTTGGTTCTTCTTCGAATAGACGCCCAACAGGAGAATTACCAGGAATCACAGGAGTACTACCCAGATCCGTCTCTCGCTTCAACTGAGCTGCCAGGCAAGCACTACCACATGCTTGCATACATATAGTACCTATTGCTTCTATCTTATTCTTGCATCATTGAGTCGCGATTGCATTAAATTGAATCCCAAGTACCGCATAGCCTTTATTTATAAACCCCACCGAAGCTTGTTCCTCCATCCCATGAGCCATTACTACAGGAGTTGTTTGAGCCATGCGAGTCGTAGAAAAGCATGTGTAGGGTATGTGAGTGTCTGATGGATAATGAGGTACCTAAACAACTTAACCTGAGTAGTAATGGGATAACTAGTGAAAGAGGCACCGGTGAGCAATATCTGCTATTTGATTTCTCATGCTCACTTGTGTCCCGTAGGACCCCGAGTACTTGATTCCTGTTTCTTGTTTATTCACACTATCCACATCCGGGAGGCCTTATGGACCCCCTGAGCCAGAGCTTGATTCATTCTTATTTCTTGGGGCCACAAAGTAGTTTCGGGCTTTGTTACTATCCTGTACTTATGCCATGCTATACTATTTTATTTAAGATTGTGCGTGGAGCACCTGTACTGTTTTGGATGCGAAGTGTTTTCGCGGTATCGACAAGCCCAGTCACACTTTCGGGTTCCCAGTCGTTTACAGCCATTGATGCAAACCTTGGGTCCGTCTCGGAGCCGGCCAACTTTGTTGCGGGTAGCTTAATGGGGTGGCCCCCTGAAATATTTCTGAATCCTGTGATTGCTTTGTCGTGAATGCCTCGTTGGGTTTTGATTTGGTTTTTCTGAGGTTGATCGAGTGTGTGTTGCTATTCGTGCACCCCTGCAGGGTAAATCTTTCTAAAAGTCGTGTCCACGGTTATGGACGACTTGGAGCACAGTTTCTCGATCATAGACAAGTATAACTAAAGTACCGCTTTTAAATTGACTAAGTACTTGACTAGTAAATAGTGCAATGCTCATGGAATGGTTAATAAAACTGCCAACGGATGATGGGGGTTGTTCGACCGCTTCCTCGTTGGTAAGCGAGGAGGAGGATGGATCTGTTAATTATACTGTTATAATTGTTGTTCTTATTTCACGGACATCAGTCTATCATTGGTTAGGCGGATGGTTAGCGAGTATCTATAGAATTGTTAGATATTATCTTTTGCAGCAATTGCGTCACCCCAGGTTGTGTCCCCTTTAGTGGCATAAAGACTTGCTGAGTACCCCTAGGGTCTCACACGATAAATTGTTTGATTCAGATGAACAGGTGTACCCACAAGATGGATACTGGGTGGAGGAGACAGATGATGTTGGTAACGATCACTCGGTGTAGAGATTCCGGGAATGGGGATCCGTGAGATCTGTGGGCGGGATGTGTTTATTTATGTGGCATCTTATGCCGATTTGCTTCTTATCCGTACTCGGATCTTGTTTCCGCTTCCGCCTGATACTCTGATGTTTGTTGTATGAGGAGCTATCCTAAATTATTATCTCTATCTAGGATATTTGAATCTTTCTGTATGGCGTTGCAATATTTCTATTTCTTTTAGATGGAATGGCTCTGAGGACTGTTGTATGTGGCTTGCATACATACTCACTTGTGTATGTAGTTGATCCCTTCGCCTGCCGATTACGCCGCTCGTTCTTGTCCCGATGTTCTGAAAGTGGTTGGGACGGTCGAAAGGTCTACCGTGAGTGGCCCTGGGCCCCACCGTACTATTTTAACCACTTTCGTTCATCCAGGCATGTAACTAAGAGCGTAATTCACCGAGGTAGTTACAGGCATCTATTTAATAGGTTAGTCCAAGAAAGTCTATGCAAAGTACTCCAAAGTTGGAACAAAACATAAGAAAGTAGATAAAACCAAGTATGGAACATCAAAAATTATAGATACATTTGCAATGTATCAACATCCCCAAGCTTAACTCCAGCTCGTCCTCGAGTAGGTAAGTGATAAAAAGAAAGAATAATTTTTGAGGTGACATGCACCATCATAAACTTGATCAAAGTATTTGTAAAACATTCAAAGCTGGGATCATAGTACTTCAATCATAACATGAAAGACAGAGTTCTAGCAATAAGACAAAGAAACTATGATGCAACATGAAAAGGCACAAACAAAAGATTCATGAATAACAATGCTTTGTAAGACGTTTGTTTATTTCACATAAAGAAAGCATAGCATACTAGTATCCAACGTGTCCCTCATAGAGTAGCAAATAAATGCATAGGACACCTTCAAAGTTCATAAGAGTGACTAGATACAAATAGTTTAAAACAAGCAATATCAAGTTATGCATCAATCAACTAGTCTTGGGACAATGCACATAGAACTAAGAATGGCCACTATGCTCTCAAAGTAGGGGCATAAAGGTAGAAGGTGGAGACTCAATATAATGGTGGAAGAAAGGCCTTCATAGAAGGAAGTAGGGATTCAAGTCTCATAAAGAGCTTCCAAAAATTATGGTACTTATAGCTTTCAGCTCTCATTGCCCCTATCATAAGCATCTTGAAGTGATTAAGGTTAAAGTGAACAAACTATGGTGTACATGCTTGACGAAGTATAAGTCAGAAATCTCATGTCCCTTGTATATGAGGGCCGCTCCTCATGCTACTCAAGTTTAGTCACCAGTGAGTTCTTGTCATTGTAAGTATATGCGTATCATAGAGAACCGCCAACGAGGTACCCCTTGCCCGATGATACGGAAGAATCCCCATATCAAAATGACAAGGCAAGCAGACAACGAGCATCTCAGCATTCTTCTTATTTACCATGGGAATATTTGTGCTTTTTTCTCTCTTTCCTCTTTTCATAGTATCTCTTTTTTTCTCTTTTTTTCTCAATATAGGACTCTTTTTTTATAAGAAGAATGCTTCATAGACAGCTCATTATGGTTACGTTGCAGGTTTCCACCATGTCAGCATGGATTAGACCAGTGGCCCAGGCGTTTCTCTAACACATATACATAACTCCATGGACTTACAAGCTCCCCTTTCATTTCACACCGACGAAATCCATATACAAAATAGCATGATATCAACTAGGTACAAGTACCAAGTGCAATGTTGAAAGTGTTCCCCATGACAACATGGTTCTGCTAATTCCCAACAAATAAGTGCAAGCATATACAACATAGACGACACAATGGTTCAAGTTTATTAAGGGCAAGAAAAGTAAAGTGTGCCATCAAGTTTGTGAGAGATTTAATCACTAGTTTTCTCATAACAAGTTTAATTCGGAAGGTAAACAAAAACATGAATATACTTGGAATAGCATAAGCTAGTAGGTAGGTATGGTGGACTCTTTGGAATAACTTGGTTTAGGGAGTTGGATGCATGAGTGGAACTCATACTTTGTTGTGGAGGCTAGCAAAAGACTGGGAGCGACAAACTAAGAGAGCAATAATGGCCATAATCATGCAGAGCGACAAAACATCATTGATCACAGCATAAAGTGATACTAAAAGTCGAAAACTAAAGGATCATAAAGGCTATGGTGACTTTGGATAGTCATAACATGGTGTGAGCATGCGCCAAGTCAACCCAAATAAAGCATCAAAGGAGAATACCACTATAATATGCTGAAACAATGCATGATTCATCCAAGGCACATTAAGCAATCTCAATTGTTTATAACAAGTCATGCTACCGCAAAGAATACTAAGCATAAAGCCAAAACAATATCAAGCATGGCATGACAAAGCATAGGCCACAGTCAAAAACAAGCTCTTTTTACCACATAAGTGTGAACTTTCCTACTCTTTTCCAAACCAAAACCAAACTATTTGCAAACCAATGTATGAAAGAGGGGGTCCAACCAATTTATTCAAGAAAACTAAGAAAACTAAAAGTAAAAACAAAACAAAGACGCTCCAAGAAGAACACAACTGTGCATGAAACAATAAAAATGAAGTGTCTGGAAGAAACCTGAGATTTTTATTGATGAAGAAGGGGATGCCTTGGGTATCCCCAAGCTTTGACGCTTGTAATTCTTGGATATTTCATGGGGTGACACGCGTGGAATCCCCAAGCTTGAGCTTTAGTCCATCCTTCATCTCATTACTCATTCCTTCCATACACCTGAAAATTTTCCTTCATACAAAACTTCACACAATCTTTATTAGCAACATTAGTGCACTCAAGATAAAAGGTCTTAAGGTTCAGTTCTAACACAAAATAAGCTTCCATTAGAACACTAGCTACTATAGCACTTCCCTCAAAAAGCTCAATTCCCCAAAAGAACTCAAAAAGGAACCAACAAGAAGCAAATGCAGAAAATGGCATAAATCTATCAAAACAGACCACCAGGTAAAGACGATTTTTTTCGAAGACCTTCTGATGCTCAAATCTAAAAGTGTTGAACTAACGAAAGTTAGATACCAACCTGGGGCAGAAGCAAAAAAATTCACGCCTCAAAAGGACATACAGAGATTTTACATGAATTTTTACGGTGAAGCACAGAAATCTGTTTCAGGACAGAAACTTTCCCAATCATTACTTCTCTCTCATTAGAGGTTACTCTTGGCACAAAAAGCAAATAAAAAGGATAATTAGTGGTTATTACAGAAGTAATAACTTCTAAGACTCATCTAAAACTTTTGGGTTATCTACCAATAAGTACTTTTCTTTAACGCCTTTAAGTTAGGCTTGATAGTTTGAGAAGATGCTCACATAAGAAATATGAATTAAAGTAAAAGAGAGCATCAAGAAGAAAATTCAAAACACATTTAAGTCTAACCCACTTCCTATGCATAGGAATCTTGTAATGAAACAAGTCATGAAAGCACAAAGCAATAAGCATAGGAAAGCAAAACAAGTGCAACTTCAAGACTTTCCACATAAAGAGGGGAAACTTAACATTGTTGAGAAACATAAAACCATGTTTCCCTCGCTCATAATAACTTTCAGTAGCATCATAAATAAAAGTAACAATATAACTATCACAAGAAACATTCTTATCATGATCCACATGCATAAAAAAATTAATACTCTCCACATAAGCATAGCCATTCTTATTAATTATAGTGGGAACGAATTCAACAAAATAGCTATCATTATTATTCTCATCACCATAATCATCAAATATAGGAGGCATATTATAATCATAATTAACTTTCTCCTCAATACTAGGTGGACTGAAAATATCATATTCATCATTGTAATCATCATATATTGGAGGTTTTGTATCATCATAAGCAATAGAATAGCTATCTTCCAAAGCTGGGGAACTACAAAGATCATTATCATAAAAACTAGCCTCCCCAAGCTTAGACTTTTCCATAGCATTAGCAATAATAGTGTCCAAAGAATTCATACTAACAACATTGCTATTAGCATGCAAATAAAGTTCCATAGGTTTTTTAGTTTTTTCTTCAAACACGTCATGTCCTAACTCAAGATAAAAACTATAAAGCTCTCTAATTTTGTTGTTGTTTTCCATTAAGCCTAACTAGTGAAAACAAGAAACAAAAAGACAAGATTGCAGAATCTAAAGGAAATAACTTCGAGAACTCACACTGGAGGATGTGAGTACCTTTTACGTTACCTCCCCGGCAACGGCGCCAGAAAATAGCTTGATGTCTATGCACTTCTATTCTTGTAGACAAATGTTGGGCCTCCAAGTGCAGAGGTTTGTAGAACAGCAGCAAGTTTTCCCTTAAGTGGATCACCCAAGGTTTATCGAACTCAGGGAGGAAGTGGTCAAAGGTATCCCTCTCAAGCAACCCTGCAATCAAGATACAAGAAGTCTCTTGTGTCCCCAACACACCCAATACACTTGTCAGGTGTATAGGTGCACTAGTTTAGCGAAGAGATAGTGAAATACAAGTGGTATGGATATAAGACAACGGTGCTAGAAAATAACTTGATGGTGTGGAAGAGACTAAAGGCAAACTGAAATAAAGATGGAAGTAAGCAAACATGTAACAAATCTAATAGCAAATGGTGTATCAATGCTTAGAAACAAGGCCTAGGGATCATACTTTCACTAGTGAACACTCTCATATAAATATCTTCTCTTTATGATACTACTCTTAACTACTCTCCGATTGGACAGTCTAATCGATGGTAGGGCTATAACAGCACACCTCAAAGTAAGCCTTTCCCATCTAGAAAACCCCACACTGTCACCTTGAGCACTACATGAGTCCAACAAACACCACAATTTCATAAAGACATCCAACTCCAAATATAACTCATAACAAGTATTTGTAATCTCTAGCCTAAGTGCCACCATGGTGAGCACGCTATCACTTTCACACAGATGGGGAGAGCAGAGATTCATTAAAGCACTTGAGTAGCAAGGTAGATCTACTTGATTACAAAGCTCATGACCACAACAAGATCATGGATAGAGAGAGAGATGAACACATAGCTACCGGTAGAACCCTTAGCCTCGAGAGAGAACTACTCCCTCCTCATCATGGGAATCAGCGATGGTGATGGACATGGTGGTGGAGATCGATGGAGATGGCTCCAGGGCACTTCCCCGTCCCGGTAGGGTGCCGGAACAGAAACTTTCTGTCCCCCGAATCTCCCCTTCGGTGGCGGCGGCGCTGCGGAACTTTTCGTGGCTGGAGGCTTGATGATTTAGGGTTTAAGCATCGGGAGGCTTCTTATAGGCGAAGAGGCAAGGTCGGTGGGCGCCCAGGGGGCCCACACCACCTGGTGGCATGGCCAGGGTGGACCCGCACCACCACATGGTGTGGCCACCCTTTGTCCCCTCTCCGTCTCGTCTTCTGGCTCCGTGAGTCTTCTGGTAAATTATCAACTTTGGGTTTTGTCCCGTCCAATTCCGAGAATATTCATTTTCTGACTTCCTGGAACCAAAAACAGCAGAAAACAGACAACTGGCACTGTGGCATCTTGTTAATAGGTTAGTCCAAGAAAGTCTATGCAAAGTACTCCAAATTTGGAACAAAACATAAGAAAGTAGATAAAACCAAGCATGGAACATCAAAAATTATAGATACATTTGCAATGTATCAGTGTTCATTTCACAAACCACATCTAGAGTTATTGCATGTGTGTTCTTCTCACAAACCACATATGGATCCACTAGTGTCATTGCATGTGTGTTCTTTCCACAATACTCATAAGGATCCACCAGTGTCATTGGATGTGTGTTCTTTTCATGAACCACACCCAGTGTCATTGCATGTGTGTTCTTCTCACAAACCACACACGGATCCACTAGTGTCATTGCATGTCTGTTCTTTTCATTAACCATAGCTAGAGTCATTGCATGTATGTTCTTTTCATTAACCACAGCTAGAGTCATTGCATGTTTGTTCTTTCCACAAACCACATATGGATCCACCAGTGTCATTGGATGTGTGTTCTTTTCATGAACCACTCCTAGAGTCATTGTATGTCTGTTCTTTTCACAAACCACACATGGATCCACCACACCTAGAGTCATTGTATGTCTGTTCTTTTCACAAACCACACATGGAACCACCAGTGTGATTGCATGTGTGTTCTTTTCATGAACCACAGCTAGAGTTATTGCATGTGTGTTCTTCTCACAAACCACATATGGATCCACCTAGAGTCATTGCATGTCTGTTCTTTTCACAAACCACAAATGGATCCACCAGTGTGATTGCATGTGTGTTATTTTCACAAACCACAGCTAGAGTCATTGCATGTTTGTTCTTTTCACAAACCACATAGGGATCCACCAGTGTTATTGCATGTGTGTTCTTTTCCCAAACCATAGCTATAGTCATTGCATGTGTCTTCTTTTTCACAAACCACATAAGGATCCACCAGTGTCATTGGATGTGTGTTCTTTTCATGAACCACAGCTAGAGTCATTGCTTCTCTGTTCTTCCCACAAACTACATATGGATCCACCAGTGTCATTGCATGTCTGTTCTTTTCATGAACCACAGCTAGAGTCATTGCATGTATGTTCTTTCCATAAACCACATATGGATACACTAGTGTCATTGGATGTGTGTTCTTTTCTTGAACCACACCTATAGTCATTGCATGTCTATTCTTTTCACAAACCACATATGGATCCACCAGTGTCATTGCATGTCTGTTCTTTTCATTAACCACATCTAGAGTCATTACATGTTTGTTCTTTCCACAAACCACATAAGGATACACCATTGTCATTGTATGTGTGTTCTTTTCATCAACCACACCTAGAGTCATTGCATGTCTGTTCTTTTCACAAACCACACATGGATCCACCAGTGTCATTGCATGTCTGTTCTTTTCACAAACCACAGCTAGTCATTGCATGTCTGTTCTTTTCACAAACCACATATGGATCCACCGGTGTCATTGCATGTGTGTTCTTTTCATGAACCACACCTAGAGTCATTGCATGTCTATTCTTCTCACAAACCAGATATGGATCCACTAGTATCATTGGATGTCTGTTCTTTTCATGAACCACACACAGTGTCATTGCATGTGTGATCTTCTCACAACCCACACATGGATGCACCAGTGTTATTGCATGTTTGTTCTTTTCATTAACCACAGCTAGAGTCATTGCATGCGTGTTCTTTCCACAAACCTCATAAGGATCCAACAGTGTCATTAGATTTGTGTTCTTTTAATGAACCACACCTAGAGTCAATGCGTGTCTGTTATTTTCACAAACCACACATGGATCCACCAGTGTGATGGCATGTGTGTTCTTTTCATGAACCACAGCTAGAGTTATTGCATAAGTGTTCTTCGCACAAACCACATATGGATCCACCTAGAGTCATTGCATGTCTGTTCTTTTCACAAACCACACATGGATCCACCAGTGTGATTGCATGTGTGTTCTTTACAAAAACCATAGCTAGAGTCATTGCATGTCTGTTCTTTTCACAAACCACTTATGGATCCACCAGTGTCATTGCATGTGTGTTCTTTTCACAAACCATAGCTATAGTCATTGCATGTGTGTTCTTTTTCATAAACCACATAAGGATCCACCAATGTCATTGGATGTGTGTTCTTTTCATGAACCACAGCTAGAGTCATTGCATGTTTGTTCTTCCCGCAAACCACATATGGATCCACTAGTGTCATTACATGTCTATTATTTTCATGAACCATATCTAGATTCATTGCATGTCTATTCTTTCCATAAACCACATAAGGATACACTAGTGTCATTGGATGTGTGTTCTTTTCATGAACCACACCTAGAGTCATTGCATGTATGTTCTTTTCACAAACCACAAATAGATCCACCAGTGTAATTGCATGTCTGTTCTTTTCGCAAACCACAACTAGAGTCATTGCATGTCTGTTCTTTTGAAAAACCACATATGGATACACCAGTGTCATTCCATGTGTGTTCTTTTCATGAACCACACCTAGAGTCATTGCATGTGTGTTCTTCTCACAAACCACATAAGGATCCACCAGTGTCATTGGTTGTGTGTTCTTTTCATGAACCACACCTAGTGTCATTGCATATGTGTTCTTCTCACAAACCACACATGGATCCACCAGTGTCATTGCATGTCTATTATTTTCATTAACCACAACAAGAGTCATGGCATGTCTGTTCTTTCCACAAACCACATATGGATCCACCAGTGTCATTGGATTTGTGTTCTTTCCATGAACCACACCTAGAGTCATTGCATGT